>JAQGBW010001107.1:0-29598 GCA_034698625.1 Julus scanicus | reverse complement strand
AGACATTTTGTGTATGGACGTTTTGGTCAGGATATTTTGTGAAGGACATTATGTCCTGGACATTATGACGTACACCCTAAAATAAACACTGTAGTACCCTTAGCGTGAAAAACATCGAGATTTAAGCGTGTTGTTTTCAGCCGGGAATGGTGGCTCGTTCCTGTAACCCAGCGTTCGGGGGCTAGAGTGAGGAACGTTGAGTCCTGGTTCGCGTCCGCCTAAGTTACTCAATTTAACTTGTGTGCAGGATTGCGGTATGGCAGGCCTAGTAAATATGGCCGACCCAGGTTCGCATCCGCCAAAGTTATATGGTTTGATCAAACTGTGTGTAGGACTGCTGGGATGGACCTTCGGACTTCACTCTTTTGTAACTTTTTTTTTATGTATATGTATATTTTTTTAAAGAAAAACTGCAGACGTTATCGCAATTAGCATAACTCCTTTAATTAAAGGGATGGGCTGGATTTAAATGTAGGTTTGCATATTTTAATGTGCGGGTGCTTTATTCTATGGTACTGATGATATTATTCGTAACTCTGAGAAGGATATGCCAAGTACACCTATGCCTCGCTATATGGCCGCTCTTTATATGGCATTTCACTATAACGGCCTTTTTAATTATGGTACTCGATTTAAGTCCCACAATGTTTCGTTATAAGGCACAAAAAATAAATGCTGATAAAAACACTTATAATGCTGAGAAATAATTGATTCGTTATATGGCTTTTCGCTTTACGGCCAACTTTTCCGGAATTTATCTAGACCGTAAAGTGAGGTATGGGTGTATTAAGGCAAGTCTCCACCAAGACGTACATTGTACGTACATACACGTTTTTACAAACATATGCGAAAAAAGTTTGCCTTCTGGGCTTCTTTCAGCCGCCATTTTGTAAGTATAATCGTGTATGTACTTAAAGTTGAACGATTGCTCGGGAGGTGGTCTAGATCAGAGAACCACGTGGCACTACGCATACATTTGCGCACGATTTTTATATTTCTTGGTGGAGACAATTTCACATACATTTCCATGTATGTACGTACTTTTTTGAGCTGTTTTAATTCGTGTATGTACGTCGTGTATGTCTGCACATTTTTTTATTTGCGTTTTGGTGAAGACACGCCTTTAGTTAACCGTTATGTTTACCAAGAATTTGATTTGGCATTTACATATTCAAAGTATGTATTGTGCATTGTGTATTTTCTGTTCAGTTCGTTTATCAACAATCGTTAGTTGAAACTCCCAAACATCCCAAACCATGAGCAGTCCACAATAATGCCGCCTATTCATTGATCGGTTTTGTCTCAACTTTGAATCTGATGAAATGCGGTAGACCCATTTCTAGTAAAGCACTGCATCATATTTTGACCTTTTTGATACCAAATGTCAAGAAAAGCTTTTATCAATTTCAAAAAATAACACCTCAGTTTTCACTCAAGTATTCACGTGTATTAAATGTACAGTCTCAAATGTCTTGTTCGACAGTTGCTTGTCATGATGTGCTTTGTGATAAGTTTATATGCTAATTCCCAGACGGTATACTGGACTTACATACGCAATGGGTTATTCTAGTCTCCAAACACATCGATTTTCGGTTGAATCATCTTTGCGTGCTTTGAGGCGATGGCTGCTAAATGTAAATGACGTGTGTTTCCGATTGGCTGCTTTCACTAGTCAACTCCATCACATAATCGCTATTAATCGTATAATATAGATATTTTTTTTTGCAAAAAACTAACAAATATCGTATCTATCGTATCTAAATATCGTTCGTATCTATTTTCTAGAACCAGTAATCAATATCACTCTGTGTTGACCAAAAACTTGAACTAATCATGAATCTCTTCATGATCACTCAATTTTTACCACCAAATTAACACACAAAGAGGTAATATTATACACCATAAGATTTTAGTGAACACACACATATGCTATGTGGATAAATCAAGTTTATTTCTGCTTGCAAGAAGTGTAATTACGTAATAAATATATAATTAACTTTGTATTTTGATGCTATAATAGGCTTCGAGTGCATTTTTTTTTTAAATATTATTTTTGGAAATTTTCAAATTAAGGCCACTAGTGGCGAGATAGTTTCGCGTAAATCCTTTCGAAAATAAGGTCCTCATCATTTATTAATATATTAATTAATAACCGAGCACTTGTGGTACTGCACAATATCTAATGCCTTTAGTGAAGACACACATATAAGCCAAAATTCATCCAAAAATGCAACAGTAATTAAATGTATCAGTCTTTTGTTTCAATTATACTTACGAAATGCCAGAAGGTGCAGTATGCATTGTATATACAGTATATATTGTATATTGTATATACTACGTACAAGGGTCCACACCAATTCCTAATTAATTTTGAATAATACCAATTGATATTGATAAAATATAACAATATACTAGTTTTATAAAAGTAAGAGAAATTTGTGTCTGTTTATACTGACTAGCTATAGGTCTAAATCACTTTTTAAAATTCACTTAAAATACTGACATTAACAAGTATCTCAACACAAAGATAGTGCAAAATTGCAAAGTCCAAATTAACCTTTCACAATTTGACTTGTAAAATTGTGTAAAAAACCAATATTTTTCTTACGTAAGCATAAATGAGTTCAAATGCAAACGATGCAGAAACTGGTTTAGTATGTTTTGAAATATTCATTAGTCGTTCTTATATTTAGTTGTATTCCAATCGTAAATATTGTGCAGTCATCAAGAATTTGAAAAAAAAACATTGGCGAAATGTCATAGATTGTCTTTTTTTAAAATCCAAACATTGACGCATTAAAGGTTCCAAAACGCGTTATAAACAGCGAAAATCCTTGCTCAACAGAAATCGATTTAATAATATCAAATCCGTGTTTATCTTCTGGTTGCTAAGTTATTCGTGTTCGCATCTCTTGTGCAAATACTGTTTTGAATGCATCTAAATATAGTCTCGAAACAGTGTAGAAACGCACCGAATTTATTTTTATTCCACCTTTTCAGTTGTTTGTTTTACACAATAAACGTTTGCTTTAAATCATTCATTTTTATTTAAATATGAATTTTCATCTAATTTTGCAAATTTTCATTTCGATAAATTTAAAGTTTTCTCTTAAGTCAACTTTTGTTTGTATTTTCATTTTGTCCAACCATTTATATGTTCAGTAAAGTCAACTATCAAAATTAAGTCTTTCCCTGCATGAGCCGTATGAGCCCTTTCCATAAATTTTTGGAGATTCAATATTATGTGGTGTGTATGAGTACTTTTTGGATGCTGTTCAACTCGCTGGCGTTCATACTATCAAGTATATGTAGATTTATATTAACAAAAATCTTTCTTGGAATCATAATTTCACAAAAATTGTTGGTGCAGTGAACCAACGCCTTAAGCCACGTCTCCACTGCATTGATCATTGAACATAAAACATACAAACTGCATGTTTCCCAAAGTGTACAGCGAAAGTCTATATTTTGTAAAAATACATTTTACAATTATGTTTAAGTCGCTACTGACGTAAGAGCATTCGCCTGAAATGCTTGAGTACAACCCTCCCCCACCACATGACATTTATTTGCTGACTTCAGGGTACTGAGTTGCAATTATGTCACCAGAAACTCCTCGACATTAGAAAAGATAGTACCGTATTTTACGGACTATAAAACGCACCTTAAATTTTAGCAATTTAAGAAAAAAAAAGAAAAAAAGAAAAAAACAAGTTTAGTATAAGACGCGAGTATTATTATTATTATTATTTTATTAACCACTCAAATGAGTACATGTTTTGATTACAGATATATAAAATTATACAATTGTAAATAGTTTCCATTTTCTTCAATAAAATTACATATTAAATACGGTATATCATGATCAATGCATCAGATGATTTCATTTCTGGTATTTCTGGTATACAAGTATACCAGATAAGTATACAATTTTTGGATGCTTCGTTATTATTGTTCATTATTTTTCAAAACTTTTCCCTTATACACAGGAGCAAAATTTGTTACCCTGAAATATCCTATGGGTATTATGTTATAACGCTTAATTGGAAGTATAGTTGAATTGAAAAAAGGTCATGATTGGTCCTATAGTTATCCTCAAGCTCAAACCTATTTAATGACAACCCATAGTTGCACGGGTCTTCCGTAGCTTAAACCGGAGATTAAAATAACTTTTAATGAGAAATGTTCTTTATTAAATTGTGTCCTTACTCGATCTTCGTTTAAAGTTATTGGGACCTGAGCAATAGGTTTGATCTAGGTATTCGAATGTAGGGAATGAGTTTTATTAACGAAGTCTTAAATTAGCTTCTGATTTAGGACCCCCAAATTTCATAAAAACATATGTTTTATTTCATTATTTTTATTTGCGCACAGCCTGGGGCACCATATACAGAGGAAAAATAGTTTCAAATTTCCCTTGTACACGTATAAACTCGTTTATTTATTTTTCGTTGCTTCTTCGCATTTCCTATTATTTTCTACACGAAAAATGTAATTAAGACTACAAACACGAAATGTAATCCCAGAAGGATATCTATTTATGCTAAAAATTGCGAAGAGTGCGGTTTAATTAGATGCACAGGAGCCGCCTTAGAAATGCGATTTTTTTTTCTTTTTATTTCTTCAAATTTCGTCTCTTTCATCAGCTTTTTGAAATTCATAGCGAGTGGAAGCTATAGCCTCGTGTTTTACTTTTTGCAACATCCGCTCACGTATTATTCATATATTTCCTCGGTATATTTCATGTATTCTTTCTAATATATATTTATGTACATTTGTACGGCAGCAATAACGCGAACGTATTGCAGACGTTTGTTTTATTATTTCAAAACTTTGACTTTGTTTTGTTATACAACTTGTTATATACGTGTACCGTTGAAACTTAGATTCAAAATCGATAAGAAAATATGAAAGAAGATGAGCTCTGGCTTTACTTGAGCCACTCCATTTACTTTGGTTTAGTGTCCACTGGTCACTGAGGATACCAACTAATCTATCGCATTATTAAAAAGGCAATATCTGTGGAGCAGAAAGTGCACTAATAGTGATGTTGTTTTTCTTTTCAAAATCCGAGCAAGATCATTTTTTTTCACTTTCAACGGTTTCTAATATTGTTTTCAAGATACTTGTTTAGAAAATATACAGTATTGACATGCACTATAATGATAACCATATAATAAATACCATTTCAGGGTACCTAAACAGTATTCTAAACATAGTTCATTCAACTGTTATATTCTCGTATCCATATGGAATTGTATAACAATTTTGTACGTTACAATATGGTGAATAACATGTTTATACGAGATCTTATAGCAATAAATAATGAATTAAAATAATTGTTTTCAAAATGGTTTTAATCCTTTCTGGAAATTCAGTTTTTCATGTCGGAAGCAAATTTAGCACAAACGTTTTTCAGACTTGTTTATTCAGGATTACGTGTAATTACGAACATAAATTTTCATAGAATGAATAAAGATCCACGCATTCGTATGCTTCATAATGGTTCATTTTGCCTGAATTATCCTCACCTAGTATACTATATGTGAAATGATATGTAACTTGAGTGAGTCCCTAAATGTAATCTGATGATAATTTTCCGACTTACAGAGATTAAAGTCTTAAAAACGATAGGCAAAAATGTTGAAATTTACAAACCAAATGACTTAAGGTATTATTGATGTTGTGATATCATTGTGCACTTAATGGAATTCATGTTCGGATTTTCATCCCCAAATGATGATGTTTTTCCTATGACAACCCTGATGTAGTGTGGGCGAAATTAAGTTAGAAAAAGTAAGAGAAGAGAATGAACTTCTGATTTAACCCGATTAGTGTAACGAACTATAATGCCTTATTGAATTAATAATCAACGAAAAATCTGAATAGAAATCTTTGGGGAACATCAGAGATACACAGGTTTTGTGTTTGTTTTATTATGTGATTACTTGAAATCAAACGAATGGAAAAGTTAAATTGAATTATAAATATTTACCAATTTAATATTGATAGTTTTTAAATTATTCTTTAATGGAGTTCATTTAATATTGATGAAATGCGTGCTTTTGATAAATAAGGTATTATGGAAATACCATCGTTTATTAACTTTTAATATTCATAAAGTTAAAAAATGTGTTTACCGAAAAAGGAACACGTGTAGATTATTATCTGAAAATTGAAATATTTATATTGCTGAAGCCTTTAGGCTTGATTTCATCCTTGTATTTATTACTGTCTGATTATGGATTAGTTATTTCATGACCAATCCACAATAACGCAATACTTTAAATACAAACCTGGAGCTTATTTGGAGTATAGTTAAGAGGGGTCAAAACTATATTTTCAATGGGTCGTGTTTATGAAGATACTCACGGTTGAATGAGGGAAGTTGGGGGGGGGGGGAGTGAAATGTTTTTGGTGGCGTGATGGATCAGCAATGGCCCCCGCTTATCGTTTTTCACTTTGTAATGGTAGATTTTTAAAAAATTAATATACAAGTTTAAAAAATGTTCGTTATTTTGCACACGCTGCCAGCAGGTGGCATCATGAAATAGGCAAGTTGTGAGTGCACAAATTTAAATAATAATTTAATTTTACAAAATCTACTATTTTAAAATGAAAAATGACAAGCGAAGCCCCTTGCATATTTATTAAGTTATTTTAAACAATTTTCATTTTTATTTAATCGTTTTTTTTTGTTTGACTGTGAGTGTCTTTGCAAATTTACCCATTGAAAGGAATAGGTTGTAATCCCCCTAAGATACTGTGTTGAAAAATTATTTCAAAACAAATGCTATTTTTAACCAAAAGTCAGTTTGAGAGATTTCCTTCACACAGCTTTCAAATAAAAGAAAAATAAATAAATAATAATGCATTGAGAATACGATGTAAAATGCAAACCTATATCCTAGCACGTACACTAGCGCCAATTTTATGAGGTGGTAGATTGCATGTACGCTTTTATTGCAAAGCACGTCTTAGATGTACAGTTCATATATATATTTTTTGTAAAATAATGGTAAAATATCCATTTCTTCCAGCAATCATCTTTGCGTTATATCACTGTCTGAAATCGAAACAAATGAAATGGAAATGATGCTCGAAATGCCTTGCTTTTTATATAAAAAAAGAAATGTATGAAAATATAAAACACGCAAAACGCTTCCAGTCAGGAAACTGTGAAAAACGGAAATCTTTGCAGCATGCCAATATCTTTTGTGTTTTGGTTGCATTTTTTATTACCAAGTTCATCGATTTTGGCCTATTGTTATATGCAAAGATAGGAGTGTATACACGAATTTCTATTCGTGATTGCATTTTTTCGGTTTGCCCCCTTAAAGCGAGCATAACAAATTGGGACGTTTCCGTTCGCTTTGCACGTTATATGAATTGAGTTTTATCCGTTTTTTTATCTCTTTTGTTATGAAAACGTCAATTTTTCTTGCCTGAAATTGCCTGTGACTTTTAGGGTTTAGCTGGGGAATTGCCATGGCAATTTATTATAAAGACATTGAATTTAGTGTAAGAAAGACTTTTTATGGAGGGTATCGTCAACTTTGAGCATGTTCCCTTTTGGGTATTTGGGGGAAATACTGCCTTATCGAGTCTGATTTGAATAAATTGTGGTAATTATGGTCTGAATTTCAGGGCTACAGTTGGTAATCTGCCTAAATCCTAAAGTACTGATCCTAAAGCACCGATCGATTTCTAATCATTTGGCTAACTTAAGCATGTGGATTTGTAACATAAAATATTGATGCAAACAAAGATGTTTCGACTATATATTTAATGAAAGTCTCAATGGAAAAAATCCTTGCTTTTAAATTGTGAGGAGAGGAAAAACAGACAAATCCGCATTTGTGTAAATGTGAACAAATAATAACATTTTAAACAAAAACTTGTATATGAGATGCTGAATCACACAATATATATTCATAGCCCAAAACATCCTTTTTTACGGATACAAATTTAAACCATATACCTTAAAGCTGTACTTAAAACTTTCGAAAGAAACGCTTTACTCAAAATTTCGAAATTTCAATATCACCTCTTTTACATATAGACACGTTCACGTAGATAGAATTGCGTATGAAATGTGTGAGCAAACAGGTGGTCAAAGTAGCTAGCAATCCTAAACTTTTATGCGAATTTATACAGAAAATATACTAGTTTAGTACAGGGCGTCCATACAATTTGTAAGCGTACAATAAAGTTTAGTTGTTCAAAAATCAATAAATTTTAGGTGGTTCAAAATTGTATAATTCTTATACTATATTCCTTTACTATAAGGGGCCATTCATAAAAGACGTCCTCAAGAGGGGGTCTGCTGTCATGTGGATAGGGAGGGGAGAAGCCATTTTGGGCGCCCACTAATGATGGTATGCCTCAGTTTTTGGTTTTTCTGTTTGTTTAAGTTTTAAAGATCAGTAAAAGGAGAAAAAGACACCAAAAGAAATGTGTCCCTAATTCCAAATGTACCTGGTTAATTTTAAAACCTAGGGAAAGTCGGAAATTATGTCTAAATTTATGTTAAAGACAAATTTTATACAGGAATTGCCCAGTACAGCTCAGGAAATTTCCGTTAATCAGAAAAATCTGGGAAAATGTCGTGAAATTTTCAGTAAGGCGCATGTGCTTGGAAATTTATAGGATGGGATTTTGTATGTTCGAACAAATTTTCCGGACACCGTACTTCAAAAAAAAATAAATTAGGACATCTATGAGGGGGGAAAGGAGAGCTGGGTTAAAATGGAAACAGTGTGGATATGGGGTAGGGGAGGGGGAGTTGTTTTTCATAAAATATAGTTGCCCAAACTGTTGGGTAAACTTGTTAGATATAATGACCTTACTTTAGGGGCCGTTGTCCTATGACAATTATGCTTGACAAAAGTTCCATGCATACACTTTGATTTATAAAGCCTTAGTCGGTGCCTTTATTCGCTATCGTAAAAGCGATCCATGATTACTCCCGTGTTACTTTTCCGTTCACGTCTTATAAATCATTTCAGCGTCTCAACACTAATTAAACGACCAAATAATTAGTCTGCGAGTCATTTGCTAACTCATCCTTAACACGTACAAAATATTGTTGCTCGCGTATAAATGGGCATCCATGCCAATAATAATGTCCCCTTGGCATAGCTGTTTTTTATGACCATTTTCAGAGTACATTACACTAACCCGAATTGAATCTAGAGGATGGCTACAATGTATAATAATATTTTTGAGTATATCTCATGAAGTAAGTCGTTAAAATCATTCGTAAGGGATTGAATTTTAGCTAGATTAGCCAATTAGCAATATTCTAAATCAAAATATTAATAGTTAAACAACCTTCTTAAATAAATAAAAAATTACAGGACGTTAAAAGATGATTGCGTGTAAAACTTTCGATGAAGCTATTGTTTTGTTGGTAGCAAATTTTGAATACACAGTATAACATTAAATTACGAAATCGTACACTGTGAGAAATAAAAAAGTAGAACCTAATAAAAAAAATCACAACTTAATGAAAAATGCTTCGATTGAAATGAAATTTGGCAAATGGAACAATAGTGTAGGAACAAAAATCATGTTCCGAATTTCGGATTTTTTTCATTTTTCAACTCGCTAACCGCGGGAAACATTTGACTCGAATCCGATGGACAAGAAAAATTAGGAAGTTCTCCAGGAAAAGGTTTACAAATCGAAGATTAATAATATCGAAGACTCGAAACTACGAATTAAGAAAACTTGGATTGAACTCGACCATCTTATAATTGATTCGTCAATCAAACAATGACGCGTTAGACTCCAATGTTTTGTAAAGGCCACCAGAGAACATTTTGAGCAATTTTATGATCCAGTTTTGTTCCTACCTTTTTGTTCTATGTAAATACCAAATTTCATTTAAATCGAAGCATCTCTCACGAAGTTGAGGTTTTTTAATTGGGTTCTACTGTTTTATGACTCACAGTGTTCAATAAGTTGATAATTAAAATCAACGTTGAAAATAATTCAAGTATAATAGATAAAGCAGTTTCCTTTGCAGTCTTGTGGTTGAATCAAGAAAGACAATGGCCCTTAGCCGCTTTTGGGCCCTTAATTAAACAGCACTCTAACAAGCATCTAATCTCATTATTAATTCTATAATCGCGTTTTAATTTAATGTGTTTTTTTAAAAAATATTTATATGCAATTTTGGCCGCCGTCTAATTTTTTTGAAAACTTAAATTTAGATTCATGATGATGTGCCAAATAGTTAATTACTCAACTTCTGACGACAACTATTTTGCTCTGGAAATATGCATGTATACAAAGTCAGCTTGCTAGCCTTAGTGACATCTTTTAACTTGTAGAGGATAATTACCATTCCTCTATACTTCTATATTTTGACATTTGTTTACTCCAACCTTTTGAAACTTGGTACAATACTCGTCCCTTACAACTATAACACTACTCTATATATACTCTAATAAATATTTTTATGAATTATTGTGAAAAACACGTATGCCTCATGCACTCTGAATTTCGTGTAGGAGGCAATAAGTATATCTTCCCAATCTTTCGAGCTATAGATACGAGGAAATCTTGATTACACTGGATTTCTTCATTAAAATTTGATGCATAAAATGCACTGCTGATATATATACTTTAGAGGGAAAAAATGATAAAGGAAATCGATTGAAAGTTGAAGTTTACCATTGAAGAAATTTGAATCGTTGAGAATAGCAGTAATAGGGTGTTGTCGATGTATACTCTATGAACTATAGCATTAAATTCGAAGAATTTTTTTTCTATGATTTTAATGGAAAATTTTTATTTAGATAAACAAGGTGGGAGGAAGATACCATGAAAACAGACGCATGGAATGTATAGTCTCAAAAGGCAGGATGAATCAGACGTGGGATAATATTTTTCAATATTCAGTCACTTGGTTTATCGACGTTGATTGCATCCTGCATATACATTGCGAGTCATAAAAAAGTAGAATCCAATACAAAAAATCACAACTTGGTGAAAAATGCTTCGATTTAAAGGAAATTTGGCACAGAAACAGTTGAAATGCTGCAACGGGAAACGCCACAGTTCGTGGAAACAAAACCACTGACCACCACTGAAACCCACTTTTTGTTCCTACTCTTCTGTTTTATGTAATTGCCAAATTTCATTTAAATCGAAGCATTTTTTACCAAGTTGTGATTTTTTTATGGGGTTGTATGTTTTTATGACTCACAGTGTATTTAATTACAGTAATTTAATTACAATTAAAATATTACAATTTCACATTTTAAAATCAAGAAAATTTGCTTCGTTTTTAAATATTCCTGTTATCGCCTATCAGAATTTCATGATAAGATTTGGGATGAGAATATATCTTATAGGTTACAAGTATAATACAATTGCTATAAAGATGGTATTTTAAAGGTGATCCAATACGATAAACTATTAAGGTTTTTCTGTTTACCCTATCTGATTGTAGATATAAATTACACGTCAATTAAACGGAATCGAAAAAGGAATGCTTTAATTTCTAAGCTGGATTCGGTTTAATCTCGAGAGAGTAATTACAGAAAAAAGAGGAAGGAAACTGTGAGAATAGTCACGAAAAATACGAAAATAATTAGAAGCTAGGATTCTGAAAAAAGGAATAAAGAGAATGAAGGACGAAATTAAAATCCAATGAAATAGAAATTCTGGGAGAGCCATAAGCTGTTTATTCTTCCCCCTCCTCCTCCCCCAAATATTGTAAAAACAGGTGGTTGAATTGCAATTGCAATTGAAATTTTATTGAAGTTACGTATTCGGATTAATTTCAAAATTTGGACATTTCTAAAATAGTATCAGTTGATTTAATGCAGATATTATCAATAAAAACTTTGTTATGGTATTGAAATTTTTATAAAAAAATTTGTTTTCAGTAATATTTTACTTATGTCCATGAAATTTTAATTTTAACTTCGACTTTCGTTTATCATTCAGTCATCATTATCAAACTTTTGTAGTATTTACAATTTATTAATGTGCGAAGCAATCATTTAACTTTAATTTTATTTTGTTTTTCGTGACTTCGCTTCGTATTTTTACTTCGTCTCGATGAAAATTGTGAAAAGTCAAGCGATTTAATTTTTCTTTCACATGTCATTATTTCATTCATTAAGTTTTATTTCGAAAACTTGTTTTAATATAAATGAAGAATAATTGCTCTTGTGTCTGTCGTATCTTTTAATTAAAAAGCGAATAGAAAACAATGTCAAAAATGCTACAGATTTCCATAATTTCCCCAGACAAATCTTCCTAACACAAAATCGTTGTCATAGTTGACTGCAACTAACATCGGGCAATAATTTGACAGATTAAATTTTGATTATTATCATTTTTGTGTGAAAAATTAACGAAGGTTGTAATATTATGCGATCGTTATCCTAAATACAGTATTATAATTTAACATGTTGCATTACATTAGTTTCTTTTCAAACCAACTCAATGTTATAGTACATGTCAGTTTAAATGAATTTTGTTTTCTAAGGCATTGTAAGTTTTAATGAACATTGGTGGAAACAAAAATATGGTATTTTGTTCTTTTGAAAATCTTTTGTTATGCATATATTGAAATATTTAAATTAATGATATGATAATCTGTAGAATAATAATTTTTATCGATTGATTTTCGACTTTTTTATCTTCAAAAGATTTTGAACTTTGAAAATGAAAACTCCTCCTTATTCAGTGTTTTGATATGATTTAATACTTCGATAATAATAAGCGGATTTACACTCGCCAGACATCTACTTCATAAGCTGTTTCTCAAATCAATTTTCTATTTTTAGTCCATTGAATATCAGGCGTCCCTTGTAGTGGTCATCTTGTCAGTGGTCAGCTTTATTTAATGCGGCCGAAGTGAACTTACTGGCTTAGTAGTGTCATGACAATATTTTAGATGAAATGAATACCACATGCTGAGACCATACCTATCTTGAACTTTATTAGAAAAACTAACTCGCGAGACAAAATAATCCATAGGTAATGTAAAATTTTGGCTTTAAAAACAACCAAAATTGGCATTGAAACAATCGAGAACATGCTTAGAAAAAGCAATTTCATCCAACTAATCCATGTGGAAGGGGGACATGTAACAATCAAGCTATTTACTGGCATGTCATACCAATTTATTTCAAAAACAAAACGTAACTAAAGTGTATGTTAAGCAAGGCTTTTTACATTTCCATATGAAACAGGAGAATTGAAAATAAAATTTAAATCTGTTATTCTACTTGTATATTGGTTCAAAATGTTAGCAAATTAATTTTGAAAGGTTTTAAAATTTATAATTCATGTTTTACAAAGTTTTTCTGTTTTATTCGTAAAAAATGCTTAACACGAAATTACTGCTACATTCATCTTGATCATTCCGCCATAAACCTCCAATGTATAAATTGATATATTTCATTTTTATACAAAGTACGGATTGTCAATAATAGTGCCATATCATACAAATGTGGAATGATTGTCCTGTATTTGAACCATGCTATCGTTTTTCATAAAATAATTAATTTTTCAAGGATTTATGGATGTTTCAAAAACGTCACCAACAAACAATTTATCATTGCCCTGGTGAGCTTTCATGGTGTTTTCCTCTGTGGAAATTAAGGCCTACATGAAGATCCCTGAAATCCTCTCTAGGATTGACGAAATGCTTTTAAATCAATACGTTTGTTATTTATCCCTTCCCTGAAATTCAATCATATTTACAACATAGGCCATTGCACACTGTATATCATCTAGGGCCAGATCTAGCTTACACCCGGTATGTCACAATAATGTGTAAATTAGTCGAATATTAATTACTTATAAAAAAAACAATAGTAGATTATTTTATCGAATCATTTTACTGAACTCATTTCCAAGTCCAGGTTTAAGAATCTCATTACAACTTTGAACGGATTTCTTGTTTTTTTGTAATTATGTTCTGATTTTATGATATCGACTTTTAGATGAGGGATTCAAGTTTTCGATTATACTATCAAAAGTATGAAATTGCATTTTCTTTTATGTGGTAAAGCCATAAAGATTTTTTTTTTCGAAATTTCCATCTAAAACTCAGGCTAAATTGTACACTTCTTTGTAGATGGATAAGTTTTTTGTCACCAGTCGTCCTAAGTGATTTATGCAGGATGATCTAAAATGACAATCGTGGTCAATTACTCTGACAGTATGCATGGCCAAATCCCGAAAATCGTTCAATCATAATGCTTATCCTTTAAAGCAGATGCTCAACCTTAGCATTATTTCTACATTACCACTAAAACTGCTTCCAAAGGAAAGAATACGCCTTAAATTTTTTTATAAGGAGATTATGAACGTTTCCTATTGTAATATCTTCGATAAGATAACTTGTAGTATGTTAAATTAATGTAATGAATCATTAATGTGGCTGTGAGTCTTAAAAAAGTAGAACCCAATAAAGAAAATCACAACTTTGTGAAAAATGCTTCGATTTAAATGAAATTTGGGACTTACTTAGAACAATTGTGTGTAGGAACAAAACACTTTTTCCGGACATGAAACAAATCTCGTATTTTATTATTTTTCAATAAAACTGTGCCTGCTCACCGTGCTCAGTTAACAGTTGAACAGCTGCAATGAGAAACACCACAGTTTATGAAATCCAACCACTGGCCACCAAACAGTGCGGACTCGAATCCAGTGCACTACAAAATTTGGGAAGTTCTCCAGGAAACATTTTTCACGAAGTTGTTATTTTTTGTTATTATTGGGTTCTACTTTTTAATGACTCACGGTGTAGATTACTTTTTGTTAAACATAAAACTTGTCGATGTTGAATTTCACCAAATAACAAATTCTGCTTATTTTCTCATCATTAATAACCCGAAATTGGAATGAAGTTATAGTTGGAAGCGTACGCTGTTGAGTCAATTGAAATCCTCTCAGCAATTTTGTCATTAATAGTGTTTGCATAAATTAGATAGTTTCTGAGTTATTTCTGAACGCAGATTTGATAAAACATCTCATCATTGCACAAGCTTGAACATTAATTTATGCACTTGTACTAAGAAAATGCCCCGCTGGTTAATGGCAGTCTCTGATTTTCTTACTAAGTTTATATTTTGCTTCATAAATATTCTCTTTCCTGCTTATCTCTCCAACTCACAATTCCGTGAGCTAATAATGACCCCTGAGATTAACTCGGAAATATGTTGGCAAAGTTGTCAAAGCAGGGAGCTTACGTAAATTGCATTCAGTCTGCAATGCTTAATTTAAGGTGCTTTTATACAAGGTTGTGTTTATAATACAGGGTGTGCATTATAGGAGCATACTCACCATATTTCGATATCAACCAAGCATGGCCCATCCGAAATTCAGAATAAAAATATCGGTGCAAGTGGACAGTTTGGCTTTCTGTTGAATATGTATCATCTGTTCAAAAAGGTCATTATATTCAATACATCCTTATTCAACTGATTTGAATTATACAGAAATCGCACAATGACATTTTTGGCTTAAGTATCAAAAATTTAAATCTACAAAAAAGATTTATAAACGTTATAGACAATTTATAAAGCGAGCAGCTGGCAGAAAATTGTTATTATATAGAGGTTGCTGCACCACATGCTTCATGAAGATATGTATTAGGCCATCAAAGGCAAAGTTTTGCACACAAAAAATTCAAAAAGATTTATTACTTCACCAAATTCTCATTACATATTCAAATTCAACGAAATCTTGTTTCGTAAAGGTTAAGAGATTGAGTTACATTCTCATCTCGTTTCATAAATACCCTCGACTTCAATCCCTCTGTTCTTGGGCCCCTCTCTAAATGGGACACATGCCTTCACAATTAAACGATGTTAATTTTTAATACTAAATACGTTTAATGAAGGCATTTTAAAATTATTCATTAATTATTTTGAAAAAAATCTATTTATCGATTAACTTTTATTTTATTTGTTAATCGACTTGAACAGTATTGGTTAGTGCCCAAATTATGGAGGCTAACCTGAAAATGACTTGAATTTGTTTTGTATGCCATGGGAAAGGTCTCTATAGTCGATCTAAAGTTGATTGAAAATCAACACTCTTGGTTGCGCGCATTCAGATTATAAGAGCTTAACTGAAGAATATTCGATGAATAAGTCAGAAGGACTATTTTAAATATGTTTCTGCAAGACTTAATTCAGTAGTTGAGCCCATCATTTCACATCTACGCTATTTGATGCATACAGATGATTAATTGAATGCACTTTGGGCCCTTTTTTCTGTCTGTTTTATCCAAATCAATCCTTTCATAGAGAATCCAAGAATGATGTTATTCCGGTTTCAAAAAGCAATTTTCCAAAGAAATTCGATTTTTAGTTTTTTTGCATTTTATTTTTAAATATATACATATATTACTTAACTGCATGTATAGTGATTGTACGTGGATAGCAAGCAATGGCAACCCAGATCAATTTCACATTAAAATGATTTATTAAATAGTGTCATAGCAGTAAAAAATGTTAAAAAATATTAAGAGTAAAGGTTTAAACTATTAGGCAACAGTTAGGTCGATGTCACGTGGACGTGTTTGGAAGCGGAAGTGTAGCCCGCCGTCGTCATATCCTTGGTGACGATGTTGAAAGATACGTTGACGAATCCTTGAGATCTCACTCTTGTCACTGCAAATAATTTAAAAACAATTCAAGTAAAATTATATAGAGCCTGCCACATTTTTAGGAAACAATGCATGTATAAAATAATGCCAGTTTGGTGATAATTTAACGATCATGACAAAAGTCTGTAAAAAATTGTTTGCATTAATAGTGTTTTTCACATGAAGTTAAAGTTCGCTAAATGAGCCTATTTTTCTTAAAGTTTAAGAATTTGTGTTTAAACTTAACCGCTTAAATATAAATTGCAAGACATTAGAAGAGTTTGGAAGGCGACACAATTTCACTGAATGGCTGCATTGCATTAATTATTTATGAAAATGTAGTGTAATTTATATACATGGCATGTTTCCTACCGAAACGCTAATTAGCACTTCAAGATAAGAAGCCGGCAATAGCGATTTCCATGTTCATTATCTTCAAATGCTCATACAATATTTGGAGAAATTTCTTATTCTCCAAAATCTCACGCCGATTTTCCACCAGAAATTAATTATTTATACACTGAAGTTTAGCTCCAGAACCGCGTATACAAATATCCGTAATAACAAGCAGCAAAAATCCATATGATGTGATCATTAACCCTGAATATATTTCTGAAAATGAACGGCTTGGTATATTCTTAAAAGTGTCCACTCTACCAGATATTGTGAAATTTCACTATCCCCGAGTGACCGCCAGGCATAATGTCCGAGTCTACAAACGCGTTTATCGATTTATTGATACAAGCGTCTTATTTACAGTTGGATTTCGGAGCTATTTCTACATTGCCTAATTCCTCCGGCATATCTCTTCTGGACATAGCATAAAGAGCACCGTGGACACTTGTCCACTGCCCCCATTGCTTGCAAATCGTGCTCTGTAACGCTAGTCTGTAAATTGACCGTGCGAGAAGCGAAGCGAAGTGAAGCTGGTAAATATTTGAAGCAAGAATCAATCTGAATTAGTAGCAAATCGATTGTGTCTCGCAGGTTTCTCCGAGGGTCCTCAAGAGTGCCCTCGCAAAAAGCCTTTGCCTCTACCCAACAATGATCAAAGATTACTCTTAAATTATTCAAAATGTTGGAAATACAAATGCATTTGCTTCGATGTGCAAGGTGGATTTTTTTTCATGCCCACTTCTGCAGACTTTTTATTTATTTTCCCTTAAAAGTGTTTTTTAAACCATTTATTTGCTTTTGTCGGGCTATTCAACAAAATACAGGATCTTCTACAGTTCTGTGCAGTTTTAGGGTTTCGGCTACTGCATGATTCAATCTGTTGATCCCAGAAGGCGGATGCCGCATATTTATATTTATTCTGCCTACTTTCTTTACCATTTTACATTTCTTCTGTCTGCATCTTTTAGACATAATGGATTTGAAAACACTCTGATGCACCTCGGGCATTTTTGCTCTGATGGGCTATTACCAATTCGCCAAAAGTTTTTATCACTAACTTTGGCTGAATGGCGGATGCACGACTCAAACTTTAAGTCCAAAGCATCATTTTTTTGGTGTTAAGACGTGCTGGACGTTAAGACGTGCTGGACGTCACATGTTTATAAATTCGATTAAATTAGCCTTATTCTGGTTTAGCAATGACGGATAAGAAGCCGGCGGCCAGAGTTGCGGCGCCAGATTGTCAAATTTTGAAAGCAATCCCCACTTATTTAGACTACTGTGATAGTCTTTATAACATTTACAACTTCTGGCACACAATTTTTACATTAACCTAGTTGTTTTTTTAAATATAAAAGATAAAAATATAACAATACCTTCCCGTCCTTCTCCCTGTGCCACAACTTTTGGATCCACGTACTCCGGCCTCCGACCAGTCAACCAACTGGCAAGCTTCTGCAGTTGTGAACTTGACTCTGGCACAAACATGGCCAATTTCTTCTTAAATCTGAATAAAACAATGGGAAATATTTTCCTATTTATTTGTATAAATGTCTTAACAAGTTCAAAGGCTGATGTATACAATCATAACTTTTTTTTTCAAAACTTTTTAAAAGTTCTTTGAACTGCAGGGGAATATAAAATAAATTTCAAAAAATGCAAAGAGATATTTCTACCAAGATTGGTTTTCTTAATTTTATTAATACAGATAAAGGGTAATGGTTCTTGTGCAATGGTTCAATAACTTACTGGCCAGGACTTATTGGCAAATGACAAGCTCCATAACCGCGCACCACGTCGTTGCCAAAGGCATCCAATCCATAAACGCTAACTACTAATTGAGGCCCTGCAATACATTAATGTGTGAAGCAATGTGAGGAAATGCTTGTCAATATTAAAAGCTAGTTTTCCTGACTCACATCCAGAGGGATTGGTGCTTTTGAACGTGATTTCCAAAGGAAAATTCCACACAAACAGTTGTCTTTCGTCTTTGCTCTTTTTAGTCATTTGAGACATGCCTTCTTCCAAACCCTGCAAGTAACACATGAGAAATTAATGCTTCTTACGGCGTCCGCTAAAACATTCCCTTTATACCCATAATTGGTTTCATTATGTACAGCTGTTGGATAAACTAAGAGAGGCAACATCGACAGGGAAACACAAACTGTAAATGACGATCGAAATGTTAGTCTTTAACGGCTGTTGATTGTGCTGGCTGCCTTTGAGGCACATATGAAATGCTACTGCAATTGAAAGCAATTCTGTAATTTTGAGGATTGTTCATTAAAAATGCCGTCAATGACATATATAAGAAACTCTTCGAAGAATTAGTTGAGCATTTCGTTATGTAAAGGGGTTTAATCATGCTACAGCTATTTTTCCCAGTGTATAAGCCGTTAGCATGGCATTTCCAACATTGTCGTGACCTTTTACTCCATCAACAGGAATTTTTTTTTCACTATTAAAATCATTGAAGCTAGTGCCGAAATGCTTTTAGCAATGGGACAAAAAAAAGTTGGTCGCTTCTGGGTCTTCCGCCATATTGTAACTGCCATGTTATTGGCTTAACATACCACCAGAAGGTGCTTAACAGGAATAAAGCTAGCAAATATCAGTCTGATAAAAAAATCAATTGCTACACGAGTGCAGCCCCTGCTGGGACCATAAGTGTATAAACTTGTAAAAGTAACACATTTTCGAATAACTGTAAATGTGATTCCACATTTTATTAGTATATTTTAGAAGAAATAAAAAGCACATTACGTGAACTTACAGCTGTTATCGACCAATCAGGGCCATAAACAAAGCTATACTTGCAGTAGATATCATCAAAATCTGGAAACTAAAACCGGAAGGCGGATTTAATTGCACATCTTTGAATTTAAATAAGAATTATACAAATCCTCCTAATGATACTTGCCGTTCCAGATTCAATTTGACCCGCAGCCATTATGAGAAAAACGGGACTGTTAGCAGCCATCTTGCAAACCCTCAAAAATCCGTACACCTATTTTTAGCTTTAATTTATGAGACGGTCATCTGTTTGAGGAATTAATGTATAATTAGTAATGCAAACATTTTCATGCTTGTCGAACAAATTTGTTTTGATTTGAAACATTATATTATATGGTATTTTATTTCATCAAATGTTAACATTTATAATTTTTTCCATCTTCAAAGTGAGTTTGGCGAAATGAACAGTATGAACGAGCATGATTCTTTGATAACTGATGAATAAAAATTCAGGGTTGTAATAAAATGTAGATACATAAACTTTACACATTTTTAAATCGGCGTGTTTTTTAAAAACATTGTGGCAAAACTACCGCCATTCTTGGTGGAGCCACATTGGCTTCTGCAACAAGTATATCACTATAATTCCTTCAGTTTCCTACGATATGAAGGTCAGGAGAATGTAGAATAGCTTAATGCTATGGAAACATAAACGACCGTAAAAATCTTTATTTGAACATAAAACGAATATCGCATTTACGAGTGCCATTATTTAAAATGAACATGTTTTTTTTTCGGTTTATTAGAACAAGTAGACCAAAATGATGGTTATTTGCTGCTCACTAATCGAGTTTGACAAAAATCTACAGTAACAACTGACATTAAAGGTATTGGGACGCACATAAATGACGTCCTAAATGTTTTGCTCGCGTTGTAATTTCAGGGATTATCTCCCTTTTTGTGTGCCTGTTTTTACTCATCACATAATAGGACAAGGTTGACGAAAAGATCAATAACATGGCAATATAATTTATGTTTCGATTTATTCCTTATGGTTTTGGTTTTTGTCCAAATATACATAGCTATCAATTTTTGGTCCCAGAAACAAAATTTATTTCAGTGCCCCCTCAACCCTGAGGCCCCTAAACATTGCTTGCTTGTGATTTCCCGCCATCTACACTTCTTGGTATATACACAATCATTTATTTGTTTTAAAAACTGGAAAATAAGAAAATGAATACACAGTAGACTATAATTGGGTCTTGAAAGTGTACTAGCATAAAAATTGTAAAACAAAACACTACAAAAAATGTATGCATAAACTATTTTCTACGTGTAGAATTCAGGAAGTTTAATAGGTCCTTTTAATAAAAATAACTCCGAAAATTAATGATTTAACTCGATTTATTTGTATATTTTATCTGTAATTACAGGCAGTTAAAATTGGAAATCTACTACCTCCATTAATGAATAATTTCATAATTTGATTTTGCCGCGTAAAAAGTTGCTGTCTATAAAGACGCAAGGCAATGCGCCGTAGCAGAGGCAAAATGGCAAACACGTCATCACGTCATTATAGACAGCCAAACCTTAAACAATGAAGAACTCTTTTGAGTGTAGTTCGTTACCACTTTGTTTTATGTAATCCGTGACTTAACCACCTTATGTCTGAGTTCCCAACTTGTTTAAAGTTTGCTAATGACCAGTAAGTGACCGCGTCTACTTCAATTCGGACTTTTATTTACAAACCAGTTGCCATGGAAACCTCGATCTACAACTTTCAAAACACGTACTAATGTTGAAATGAAAGCTAAAATAAGTTAAACTTAGGCAAGCTGATTATAGTACCACATGGTAAATATGCGACAGTACACATTGATGAGTATGCAGCCGGTTTTCGTAAGAATAAAAATATAAATACTTACGATGTTTCTTTTAATTCATCCTAACCATATAGTTTTACGTTTTTTGACATGTGTTTTGAAGTACGCCGACATAGACAGGAAGTAAGCTGACGCCAACGGTCGGCTAAGCGAAATTTCCTTCTAAAGTGGCGGCAGTTTTGGATGTGAATTTAAACCGAGGTCACGTGTAGATCTCTTATGCTCTCTGCACGTTAAAATCCGGGGGTGGTAGTCCCCCTTTACAAGCAATATCCCTAGGTAGGTGATAGCGGCCCTACTCCTGTGACAGCTGAGGGAACCTTTAGCCAAAAACCAGGCGGGTCCATAGCTCGATGTCTGTAGTGGTAGTTTAAATTTCATAAACTTTCAAAATTCAAATCGTATTAGAAATGAAATTCGTGTTGTCTTATTCTCAAATTTATCTGAATTGCTTTATAGACAATTTATGCATCTATTAGTGTCTTGAGTTGTAATACACGATGAGAAAACCCAGTGCTGCTCCACTTTAATATTTACAGGACATTGTTGTTTTATTACAATATTCAAAAAAAAAATAGCTCTTGTCATAGGTTGAGCAGTCGGATCTGCAAATTTGAAGCAGTTCGGATTTCTGCACTAATTGAGTGATAATGCCCTGGCACCTTCCACGGGTAAACAGACATAAAAGCTCGGTTTTCCGTTATATTTTTCCTGAAAGCAACAGAAACAAGTTTGGTTAGTAATCAAACCAATGCAAAGATTTCTTTAATTATTAAAAATATGTTGATACTGTAGCCATCAAATACAGCTATACCTGGATTGGTGCCAGCTGTCATATTTTCAACATACCTTGACATGCTTAATCGTAGCATCTACCGCGTGTTTTTCTAACAGAGTCACGGTGCATCCTCCAAATCCTCCACCAGTCATCCTAGATCCGTAAACGCCTTTGACTTCTAAGGCAGCTTCGACCAATTTATCCAATTCTGGGCAAGATACTTCATAATCATCGCTGTGAAATGAAATCATCGTACGGTATGTATTAAGATGTAACTCGCGCTTGGATATCATCGGCTAATTTTTTAGTACCAACCGTAATGAATTGTGGCTTTCAACCATAAGTTTCCCAAATTTAACATAATCGTCTTGTGCAAGTGCTTTTGCCGCATCTGACGTTCGCTGAATCTCTGTTATGACGTGGCGCACACGTCGGAAGACTTCATCAGAAACGTTATCCTTTTTATCTGTTAATTGGTAACGCAATTATTAGCTGTTATATTGTTTGGAAACCTGCTTTTTAGCCCATAATGGTTACCTAACAAGGCTTGGAGTTCAGCCTGCCTCAGGAACGGTTTTCCGAGAATTTTTGCTGCTTCTTCGCAGTGGCGTCTCCGGGTCGGATATTCGCTGCCTGTTAGCTCGTGACGTACGTTAGAATTGATAACAAGAATGGCTAATTCTGGATTTTTTATTGGCACTAATGTGGATTCCATAGACCTAGCAATTAATGAAATCATTAATTATATTGGAATTTATTGAGCAAGGGAGTAACATAGTTGGTTATGTGAAGCTGTATCGACTAGCTAAGGCGCCATCCTGTCATCTCTTAATTTTTTTTTTATCAGTTCAAATAACTTATCGGCTGACATGAAATGTAAACTTTGATATTTGACCTTTCATATCTGATGACCGATTGCATTTCAGTGCGTTCATAACACACAGATTAATGGTTCATTTCAATCATGTGCAACCACCTTATCATAATCGCCAACTTACAAGCAGTCTATCAATAAAGCATGCCCTTCTTTGCCCATGGAACAGATGAATTGGTCCATAATCCCACAGGGCATGTTTGCAAATTTATGCTCGGCTTGCTGACATGCAAGTGCTTTTTCTTTTTGACTGTCAAGAAAAAAAAAGTATGTACAATTTGTTCACATTTGAATAGCGGCAATCGATAGAAGTTAATTTTAAACCTCGGTTCTTTTGTGAACTTACTCGAGTGTTTTCACACCTGCAATTTCTTC
Organism: Julus scanicus; assembly: GCA_034698625.1. Lineage (NCBI taxonomy): Eukaryota > Metazoa > Arthropoda > Diplopoda > Julida > Julidae > Julus > Julus scanicus. The sequence continues at coordinate 5,929 of JAQGBW010001107.1, read as the reverse complement.
CAAGAAAGTATAAAATGCAATTTCAAGTGAGGCCGAGCTCGACAGCCCACCTCCTAAAGGCACAGAGTTGATAATTACGGCATCAAACGAATGCAATGGCCCTGGAAAAGTTTGAAAATAATAAGAGAATGTTTAGTTTACTACATGTTACTTCACCCATTTATGCGCTTTTGCACTTAGAGGATTTACTCCAAAATTTAATAATAATATTTTAACTGGATGTCACCGCTTTATCAAATTGCGGTCATACATTTAAAAAAACAAAAACCTTGCTGACCTTTAATTTATCTTTTATCTAATCAAAATGCTAGGAATTTCAGAAGAAATTTCTATTATAGATGCTTTACTGTTATAACGTTTTACCATAACATTTTGCTACACGTTAAATCAATGACATGCCTTTGAAAAAAGTTACCACTCCTTTCACGTAATTGGCCCATTTTGGTTTTCCTGGTTGCAATGGCTGCTCGCTTGCAGGTAAAATAAATTCGGTCAGGCGTGGCTCATCAGCATTGGGACTTGTGGTAAAGACCCTGCATTTTCCACTGTTTGTTTTGGTGCCAAGGACCAAAGTATACAAGGGTATTGCCTTGAAAAAAACATGATAATGGAAATATATCTATTGCTAAACGTGTATACTGTTGATATAAAACAAACACTTCAATACTTTGTTAAAGCGCATAACTTTAACAATAAGTGTCAACATTCTGTTATTAAAACTTAGTAGCAAGTGCCTCATTTTATCTGTACATATCAGTCTACATACCATGGGTTATCTGAGAAGGTTAAGAATGTTGTAGAAGCTAGATAACCAATTTATTTAATTCATATTTCTAGTAAAACAACAGAAGTTATCAAACCAACATACAGTTGTAACTTCACATGAAACTAAACAAATTAAACATAAAATTTTGAGTCAACAGGTTTTATTTTAGCACTTATGAGATAAAATGTTCAAATACTGTATATTATTAGTAATGTCTGATCATTAGCACATGACCATGCATGTACCACACCAATAAAGCAATTATTAATTTTTAATAATTAAACATTTTTAATAGTGCTAAAAATTTCATCTAGGTGTTATGGCTTTTGTAATTGCAGGTTAGCTATATTTTGTTTTTTAAGTGATAATAAGCAGTCCTGAAAATTGCTGTTTTATGTAAATTTCAAATATTATTTTATATACTTTTGTAAAACTATTTTGGTCTGATATTGAAAGACCTGTGATTCTAGGTCAAGGTTAAATAAAGCTTTCATTGTTGGCATTGGCAGTTTTGCAGCTTAACAAATTGTTTAACAACATGTTGTAAAACTTACCATTGGAAAAACAAATCCCCCATTGTAATCCGTGTGCTCTCCAATGAGGTTGACCCTTGCTGGAGCACATCCACACACTTCCGGTTTGGCATTAAATTGCTCTTCAAATGTTTTGATTCCCTGTTGCAGGAGAGCGTTCAAGTCCGAATCAGTCATGATTTCAGTGGACTGTTGATAATGACCAAAACAAGTGAAATGTTGAGAACGACAGTCACAAAACTCCTATCACGTATCTTATCAGCAGTCAGCGAATTTAAAACTTCTCCTTGCATCGTGTTTGAAGGGATTGGAGTTGAAGGGTTTTGGATGGTGGCGACATCTGCTCTTGAAGGCGCTAAATTTGAATCTGCTATATACACTTTTCAATGGGTAAAATAAAAACAGAAAAAAACTATAATAATGAACAACATTAGCTTACTTATTGACAAACTAGAATGTAAGACTTTCTGAACTAAACTTGATATTCATAATAATCAGTAAATCACAAGATCTAGCATAACTAAGAAAATTCACGGCATTCAATTCACTCACAACGTATGAAAACGAAGTTTTATTGGTTTTAATTTAGTATAGATTCTTAAAATGTACTAAAAATTGAAATACAAGTGCTTTATCAGTGCTTCTGCTCATGAGTACATGTTTGCCAAATCTGATACTCATTTCATATGACTACTGATTACATGTACTCTACAGAGTCGAGTATGATCCCACTGCAATCGTTATCAGTGTTACTACTCATGAGTACAATTTGCCCAAGTATGCTTTCAAAAAACGCTTCTGTCATGTTAAAAATTAATTAAAAGTAACATGTGTATAAAAATTGAAAGTGTATTGCGAAATACAAAGGTTACGGAGTACAGACTCATGAAAGTCAGCATTGTTTAATGTTTTGTTCCCCACAATTCAACAGCACTCAATGTGAAATTCATATTTCAAAAAATACGAAAAATCTTCATTAAAACTTATTGTTTCACTTACTGTTAAGAAAAATACAGACTTTGTTTATGCATTTTATGCTTTTGTTTTTTAACTTCAATTTCGGCCCTAAAAAGCGAATTTTCAGAGCTTGGATTTTGTTCAGCTCTGGAGGGATACACTGCAAAGAAGGATGTTGTAGACCTGGTACAACGCTGGAGTGGTAAGATCGCTTGGCGGTCCCCATTGTGAGGGGCATCGACGGCTCCTCATACCAGGGCGTGGGTCTCTGTGAAGCGGAGGTGCCCAGGCACCAATGTGGAGGGATTTCCATTAACGAGCCCGGGGTGGGGATGCCCCCACCCCGGGAATCAAGTTTACGTTTTGTTAGCCCCCCTTTTCCCTGGTTCGAGTCTTTCAGTGTACCTTTTTTTTTTAAAACATTTAAATTGTTTCTATTCCATATTTCCTAGCTTTTATTTATTTAGAATTATGTTTTGTAGTTTATGTATTAATATTTATTTTGCTAGAAAGACTCCTATGTCTTATACAATCTAGTCGCACCTTCTCCTTGTTGCTAACCTTACTAATGAAATATAGTTTTCTATTTTAATAATCGGAAAATTGAAGGGGCAATGCAACTACAGAATAGAGTTGACAAATGTGTGTTTTTGAAATGGTTTTCTTTACCCGATTGTGCTTATATGATTTAAGCACGTTGTTATTATATTCATATTTTACTTTATATTTACACAGTTTTGGAACAATGAAACAGTGTTGTCATACTGCTAGGGATGGTTTGAAAAATCTGAAAAAATCCCTACTGATAGAAATTTTCTGGACACTGGTGCCTGCAGCACTGCACTAATTATTTCTAATTATTTTAAATGGCGGCACCCATACGAATTCAGTTCACTTGCAGTTTTTTTCCGTCCTAAGCTTTTTAGTGCGAGGATATTTAGTACTTAAGGTAAATCCTAACAATACTAATGAATACCAATTTGGATTATACTTGGATAGATAAGATATACATTGACAAATGGATTTTATGGAGTTAGTGGATATTGTACACATGCACTATTCATCACCCCTTGACATACTATGCATGGATTGTATTAAATTGAAGATGCGTGTGTTTAATAAAACTTCCATTTCGACACCAAACACCTGAGTCGAGGCCTTGATCGTAGGTTGGGGAATGGACACGAGCTTACATCAATGCAGGTAAGTCTAAAAAGTTTATGATTAGGTTATGATTAGGTTTAGTAACAAGTTACAATATAGAGCCTGTCTAAAAGCATAATGCTCGGGTCCCGACTTAATTGGGTCTCATGTATATATATAAATGAATTCTCCTGAAATGATTGGGTACGAACCCCCTACCATATAACATTTATTTGCTAAATGTATGGTACGGAGTTGAATTGAATACGACTACAAATGTGTCTGATGGGCATAAAGTTTGCAAAAAAAGCCATATTTTTTTCTCATTGCAGGTGTTTGCTTTAAGGCCATGCACCACAAACATAAAAGCTGCGAAATCGACAGGTGGTTTGAATCGATGTTGTTCCCTTTAAATGGTCTCATCCCCTTCAACGTGTTCATTTAATATATCTATTGTGCAAGACTTATCGAAGATGCCAACATGTTTTAACATTAAAAATAGCTTTTTTAGGTAACTGGATGTTTTGAACAATTTTTCCCTTTTGCATCCAAATTAAATACAATGTAGGTTGGAACATACTTTTAGTATATTATTGTTTTGGTATGACCCTCGTTTGTGTTGGTTTCTTCCATCAGAGGGTACGATGGATGAAATACTGTTCAATGTGTTCGTGGTGCTTGCCATTGCCAGCTGTCGTTGACGTCACTGGATTCATTTCCACGTCCTTTTTCCGAAATATTGATTGTTTCACCCATTAAATGCAATGCTGCCACATTGGTGAGGAAACAAAAATGTCGGTTAGCCATCCGTTGCTGAGGGAACTAAAAGGTAAAAATAACCAATGATTAAATCTCCTTGCCTTTTTGTATTTTTGCCCTTCCCCCTAACCGGTATATCTACGTACCAGATTGAACCTTGCAGATGGTGCACCTAGGGGCCATTCTGGAAGCTCTAGATGTGCCTGAATCAGGAAGAATGACTCAATTTTGAAGGTTTCCCCATGTACTTTATGTGACCTGGCCATTTGAATGTCAAATATTTCGAGGCAAAACCAAATATGGTTTTGCATTGCAATTTGAAAATTAAATTTAATCAAAGCCAAATTTCAACAGTCATCTCTTGATGTGATTAAGATTATTAAAGCGCTTCCTTAAATATGGTAAATGCACGAACTTGACTGCGTGTGAATAATCGATTTAGTTTGTTCCCCATTGTCAACTTATAAATCTTCACTTACAATCTGATTGCATGCATGGAACATCGAAATATTCAGCTTTTTTTCAATGTAATATTTTTATATTTACTCAAATTTGTTAATTCTTAAGCGGAAATAATATAAATTTTTGAATCGATATGAGACAAAAATAGGATTGCAAAAATAAGTATACGTAATTGAAAATAATTCAAACTTGCAACTGCTTGTTTAATGTGGACATTTTTATTCGCTCTTAATTTGAACATTTTAACTTGGAAGATATTTTGGTATCTACTATGCGTTCAACAGCATTACAGTTAATTATCTATATTTAAAGAGGTAAAAATAGTTTCGATATTATAATGATGTTATACCGAACCAAATGAAAATTGATTTTGCATCCTAAATGCATATCAACAATGCGTCATAACTTTGCGAATATGCAAACATGCCGCTGAAATGAGGACAGTTTTGGCATCACAATTTTCAATTTTGTGAAGCCTATACGAATGCATATCCTTAAAAAAAACTCATTTATTGTCGATTATATAACTTAATCCCACTTTTAACCATGGTCATGTCTGGGTAATGGCCGTGAGAGAATATAAAGAATTGAAGATGGAGGATGGTCCCGGCCAATTTTTGGAGGAAATGTGCATCGAGTATCTTTCAGAATACTCATATATTTCCAACACTCGACCTGTAAATACTCATAATCAAAACTACGATTTATTTTAAATTTCATTATAGGACATGTCCTGTTTTTAAGAACAAACAATTCCATTGAAGGTGTCGATGATTCACATCCACGGCTGCTCTCATTGTGCGTTAATCTCGAGAGTATATTTCGACTTGGATTACGATGTAAATTAATAGCTATATATTTTTTACTTCGTGTATATTTTTTTCTTTCCAAAAAATGTATACAAATTTGGTGCTTTTGAACTTTGTCATTAAAGCTACCCCTTCACTTGTTGGTGCACTAAAGCAAGATTATTGGAGTTGGATAGAGTTTTTGGGAAAATGCAGAACAAATAGGTGTGCATTTATAATAGTTTCAGTCTTTAATCTAATTTACAATAGATAATTAAGAGAATTTCATCGTTAACTTCCAGTTTCTTTCCAGGTTGTCTGCTGATGCCATAAGACTCATTGAATCAGTACGAAAAGACCGCAAGGCAAGTCAATTGACATTTGTTTTATTTAAATCAAATTACCCTTGGAGAAACTAAGTTGAATTAAATAAATCCTTCAATTAGGTACAGTAGGCAAAAAAAGTATGAGGACAGTAAGATATTCGTTGTTAACTACTAAATAAAATGTGATTTATTTGT
>JAQGBW010001106.1:0-29605 GCA_034698625.1 Julus scanicus | reverse complement strand
TTTGGTGTCACCCCTTGTGATGGTGTCACCCGGTGCGGTCCGCACCCCCCGCACCCCCCTAGTGCCGCCACTGGATATGATAGACAATCAGAGGATTTTATAGAGAATGAAATTGTTGCATGAATGAAAAAACAGTCACAAAAAATGTCACCTCTACGATTCTTAAATTTCTTGGTATACGGTGAATTGTGGTTATTTTGAGACACCAAATCTAGTAAGTAGTTAGTGGTTTCATGGCTTAATTGGGATAAGAGACCTATTAAATATAAGTGATCAAATATTGAAAAAGTTGGAATATCGAAAAAACATTTAAAATGCACACTAGTAATTGATACTTCATTATGGATGACAGTTGGATAAATTATTTGTGCCTTACTGAAAATATCAGTTTGTATTTTTAGAATTTAATTAGATGTGTTGTGTATGTTTACAGATGAAACTTCATATGATTAGATCAACCACTTAATCAGGCTAACAGTTTTCAATTTACCAGAATCCACTGTAATTTTTCATGAAAGTGGAATTGGCATTCTTTCTGGTTAATCATAATATATAATCCGAAAAATGAGATAGGAAATTTGTAATTACCGTTCATATACGTATGTGATATGTGTAGCTAGTTTAGTGACCATATCTAGTGTGAATTGGGTGAGGAATTTAAAACTGCATGCTATTATTTCGGATAGTAAAATTTTAAAGTATAATGAAAGGAAACTTAATAATTAACATAAATAATATAAACATTAAAATAATATATACGAATATGGTGTGATTAGACTTAAGTTCACATAGAATGAGTTCTATGTACAAATAAAAGATTTTTTTATATAAGAAAAAAATCTACTAAAATCTACATTTTTTTTTATTCAAAAGTGAACCCTCAATTTTCCAAACCACCAATGATTAGCAAATCCTGGGAATTAATCCTACAGATTCGTCTTCGATGGTTGTGTGCTACTTTTTAATGGATCATCATACCCATAGGCGTTAATACGTCATCCTAAATGCCATCACTTCTCTAACAATATCCTCTGAGAGTGGCAAAACACACAATCTTTAGTTTTGGGATTGGTGTGTAGAGTAGGCCAGGGCCAGTGAAATTGTTTGAAAACTTTGAAGGTGACTTGTATATACACACATACACAGTATGAACCAATGATGTCAATTGCCCCGTGCTTACCTTTACAGGGTGAGCAAGGAGCATGAAGTTTGTTTTCATAAACAAGTAATGGCTAAGAAATTTTAGAAAATGAGTTTGTGTTGGTCATACAATTTAAAATTTTGTTAATTAAAGGGGGAGAATGACTTCTGAATGCAAAAGTAAAACACGACTCACGAGTAAATTCCGTACTTTCGTGCTTAATTCTAGCAAAAAAAATGCGGTCAATTATATAGAGTTAAAAGTAATTACATGGAATGTAAAATAAGTCAATAAATTAAAATTTGAAACAAAAATGTGTAGAAACGAACAACGCTATTAAGATATCGTGGGGAAACATGAAAAATTGGTTGTTTTAACAAACACGCTATGCTCAACGAGCAAACATGAACATTTTAAAGAGAAAAATTAGGTTTTATAATAATTATCCATCTACCATAACAACGTGACACAATTTTACTATAACAAAAACGGACGTGAAGCATTAAGTTTGTATTATTTGACTACTGATTAAATGCTAACTTGATTTTTTTAGACCCAAATTTATGATGGGGAAATGTTTGCTAATATATATTTGGTCATTTTTAGCCTGATTATTCACATTGATACCCAAACATGCATTATACCCACTTTCATAATTTTATTACAACAATATGCTTGGGTGACCAAATGATATATTATTCTGGTTTTCTTGAAAATGTGAAAAAAGAGATAAAAAATTTAAAAAATAGAGGTTGATAGCAACACTGCTTTTGGTGTTAAAATTCGTAGTTAATAAATTCCGCCGTTAATTTATTATATTATTACTATTTAAAAAAAAAAAAAAAAAAAAAAAAAAAAAATTTAAAATTAACAAAAAATAAAAAAATGCAGAACAATGCATAATATGAAATTTATATTTTCAATTCATATTTTATGCATTTTTGTGTTAATATAGCTATTGTATATATTTTAGTAATAGTGAAGATATGCTAGATGCTTGTAAATTACTAAAGCTGCTAAATCCTGAGTTTCAGAATTTATAAACTCTTATAATTATGTTAATCTACTTAAAATTTAAGCAACCGAATATAACAAGAACTTACCTAGATATTAGCTAGTTAAAATGCAGTGATGGTGAGGTAGTTTAATGTTGCTAGCTATACTCATTTATAATTTCATATTCTAGGGCTAGCAAAGAAAGTTTGTGCAAAATACGGTATTTATTTTGTGCCAGCTGGCTTTTTCAGTATGTGTTTTACGTGTATTGCCAGAACTATAAAGTTCTGTAATAGAAAAATAACTTTGTTTGTTCAAGTGACAGTTTATCTGGCATTCAGTTAACATGCATGGTTTGTGTGAGTATAGTCTGTTAAAAATTTTGTTAAAAATTATATGACTCATAACAGCAAATGGCAACGAAGGTTACGTATATATATATTTATTGAAGTATATATCTTTCAATTCCACGTTTATTAACCAATTTCTATTATTTCTTAGTTTTTTGTATAGTTTATGATTTCAAAAATTGCCATGAATACGTTCGTATACTATAACATTGATAGTTATAGTATACTATTATCAAACTATATTTCTATATAGATATCCTGGAAATTGATCATAAAACGATGTGCTAGTCTGTTAGACATTTAATGTAGAGCAATTTGGTTAAAAATTATGAAAGAAATATTCCCTGCTTCAGTGCTTCTGTAAATGTATGGAATGCAACAACTGCATATCATAAAACAGGATAACATGATGAAATAGCTCAGCTTAAAAATATAATAATGCATTTTTCTTGTCGATGTGGGTTGAAAGGAGATTTTTAAGGATTTTAAAAACAATAAAAATGATTCTAGTTTGTACACAAAAAATATATGCATAGTTAAAAAAAACCGCAAAGAGGCCAATAAGGATTTTAGTCGCGTGCTCGTTTAACAAACAATTCATTGACATAATGTCTATTCAAACACGCAATATTTGACTAGATGAGGCTCGTGTTCCCCCCTCCCCACCTCTTAAACATTATAATGACATCAAGAAGTGTTATTTATTTTGAAATTTAACATGTCTTACTTTGTATAAAACAAGTGCCTAGAAAATAACAACTCCTCATTGCATATGTTTAGTAGTAGTTTAGTACATTATGCGACCTGGGTTACCATGAATTCTTTTAGATATTTTAAATTGAGACAAAGGTGTATATTGACTAGAATTCTTAAAATTATGCTGAGAAGGGAATATTGCAAGGGCTATAGAATAAACCAATATTGTTTTTGACCAAGACCAATGTTTTTGGTTTAAAATGCAGTTTGGAAAATTTGGCACCATCTTTGACAATGACAAACAGCCCTTATGGAAAACAATTTATTGTAAACTGATGCAAAGCAATGATTAAGTGAAAACTTATATGGCAAATAAGACATGCAACCACTAGTAGTATAGAAAGTCATTTCCAGGGCCATTTTTGGACATCATTTGAAGCTGTGTTATATCAACAACTTCGAAAAGTATAAATACGTTTAAACTTTAAAGAGGATATTTAAGCACGGAAATTAAAATATTTAAACTTAATTTTATTTTTCAATGTTGCTGATAAGTGGCTGTGGAAATGACGTCCAAAAACGGCTCTGGAAATGACTTTCTACAAACTATAACTTTACAACTACAAATGGTAGTTGTTCCAAATACAACCAATTTTCAATATCATTCTTGCAACTGTTCGGCAATCAGTTTGTTTACCATAATGGTGCATAGTAAATTTGCAACTTATCCTTATCAAAGTATCTGTATATTGACTAAAGTTTGGTACTTATAATTATGTTGAGCATGTGATATTGCACGGGCCATTGAATAATCAATATTGGTTTTTTTTTTACCAAAGTTGTTATAACTTGAATGCATGCCAAATTCTGCAAACTTGTGAATTTAAAATACAGTTTAGAAAATGTGGCACCATCTTCGATAATGACAAACTGCATAGTAAACTTACAACTTATCTTTATCAAAGTAATCAGATAAAGAATGGAGTAATTAGCTTAATAAAGATAACTTACCCGTGGCACCACATCACAGGCACAAACGAATTGGCCACGAATTTGAAATAAAGTTCACTCATTTGGACCGATGAATTTCACAAGAACTGTTAAGAAAACGCTAGTAAAAAGGACATTTCTCACAATTAATATAATCCAATGTTGAGCTGGAAGCAGTGAACTTTAGTTGTTTTATGAAACGAAAGTAATCCAATTCAAACTTGTCCGAACTTGTCGGAGCTTCGGGTATACACTTAGTAGCACATCACCAGTAAATCCGATGAATATTAACTAAAATCACTGAAGCTTTACGTTCCAATCTACATCAACGGTATTTCCGCATGCAAGAAGTTGTAGCTGGCTGCTAGTGAAAGTTAAGGCAGCGAAGGCCATTCACACACAGGTACGACGGTATACCTCACCTGTTGCCGAAACAACCAGCTTGAAGGTACAACTTTCTCAGAATGAGTGCAGAAACTCTCGTCACACCTGAACTCATCAAAAAATGCAATAAAAAAAAAACAACTCAAGTGCCCACCTCCATAGTGAAAGTACTGCATTACACAGGTGAAGAAGGCAATAAGGAGGAGGACCAGTTTTTTAGCAAAAAATGTACAAGACGCGGGAAGAAAACAAAAAATTACTGCAGCACCGAAAACTTTAAATCTAATGGTAGTTAGTCGAACGTTGTCGGCCATGAGGGATAACCCCTTGGCCCTATTGTTAGCTAGGTGTGCTGTGTTGGCCATCTTAGGCCAAGCTATAATTTTATGAAACCACAACAGCATTTTATATTTACAATAACCTTTCTTGACAAGAAAGTACATGAAAAAAGATCAAGGCATCCCTCCTCTAAATAGAATCAAAAGTTAGTGAAAATTATCTAGAGTTGTTTTTCTAGCTATATAAACGTTAAATTATTGATGTACTACATCATCTACATGTTAAATGGTAATACCTTAAAAGATAACTTTACTTTATTATAAGCTAATACCAAATATAGTAGCATTTGATATAAGTATTTGGAAATTTAACACTACTACTCTACTAGAACTGGTACAGTATATGCTTACATAAACATGTTCGGAAATGTATTTAAAGTTGTTTCACCCCTAAAAGGATATTTTAAAACTTCATAAATAGAACTCGTGTGTAATATTAAACATTGCAACAAATACGTAAACGTGCGTATACGACAAGAAAATATTGTGTATTTTTACATACTGCATGTTAGGTACTGTTTATTCAACCTTTTTTTTTTTGTTTGTTTGTGCAAACATTGCTTTCATTTCATGAAAGGAATTTGTGAATTTTGGATAAATGTGACGCGAAATGTACTATAAACAAAACAAACTTAGGGATGGAAATTTGTTTTGGTCATTTGGAAAAAACTTCAGTTACAACATTGAATGTTTCTCTTTCATTGGTTCACACACTAACTAGGCTATATATACCAAATTCACAAAGAAATGCTAAGTTATAACAAGTGTTTCCGTTATTTTGTCCATTATCTGTACAGTATATTTTGCATAAAAATAATATGCATTGTGTCTGAGTTCCCAACAATGTATTAATTAAGATTTTCCACAAAAATCAAACCATCTGAATGATTGTTTGAAATGTTCATGTAAGCTATATCAAAAAGAATATATTAGCTACCTTACCTTGGGAATGTTCTCAAGTCATGAGTTTATACCCCCCAAATTCGTCCTTCAAGTAGTTCTTTCACTGCTTCAGGCTATATGAAAGGCGAAAATTGGATGTTTGAGTATGACGAAATTTAATATTTTTCCTCAACATCCTCATTTTGAAAAGTGAGAGTTGTTTATGAAACTCAAAACTCGTAAATTTCAAAATCTGCACACTATGAGCTTAAGTATACTATTTTGAGTACCAATTTTAAATATAAACATGTAAACTTAATTGTCAAATACACCGACCTTGATGGGAAAAACCGTCGTTTGAAACTTACATAAACCACCATGTGTATTTGCTAAACTATTAATTTATTACATAATGAATTACTTAACAGTTTTCTTATGCACTGTACATAAAACCTACAATACATTTTGCTGAGTCCATTTTCACACTTTCTAAACAACTGTGTTAAAGCGTTTGATTCAAGAAAGGAAGGCATGACGATTACTCAAGAAATCATTAAATACGCTCTACTTGTAATAAATTTTCCATAGCCATGCAAGTACTGGTTATTGCGAATTTCATTTTTTAGGGAATCCCTGTACTAAATTTTAATTACACTTGTAGGAAGAAGCCTTGAGTTTTTTCCCCCCAAGAGTATTCCATTGTTTCTTGAATCTTGACGTACTTGTAGTACGTTATAGAGGTGACTTACGAGTTAGGAAATATACTTTTCCTACTTATTAATTTGTTTAGGAATATTTGTTGTTCGTGGAAACGTTCGTAATTATAGCTTACATCTTCAAAATAAATTATAAAAAATCATCTTTGTTATATGTTTTCGTCAGAATACGTCGAATTCGGACTATGTTTGTTTGGTGTTAACCAGAATGGTATAAAAAAACTGAACAACGAAAAAACGATATCAAAAATATATAGTATTGACGGAAAATATTGTAGTGATTTTGAAAATACTAGTTTACAAAAATGTATTTTTCAGAAGCATTTTTATGGATACAAAAAATAGATTGTATAATAAATTAGTTTTATACATTACTAAAATAAAAACGCGTGCCAAATCACCATTACACAATTTATTATCTTGAACCTTTTTTTTCTAAAAATTCTAATTTTCCAATTTCTGCATGGCTAACATATCATTTTTATGTAAAAAATTGTCATTTTTTATATTTTTTAAACTATATCTGGCCTTTTTTATCAAAGACTTGATGGTTGGTTCGATGACTTATGTGCAAATAAAAATAGTACTAATCGAAGACATTTGTTATACAAAAAAATCAATAAATTCGTTTTAGTACCAAGTAGGGCATAACTAGAACGCCATTTTTTTTAGGGCGAGAGGGCGCCATTTGTAAAGTTTAAAAACATCAATTTTTTTAATAATAAAAGTGCATTTTTCTATTATTATGTATAAACGGTGGTACCACGATATAATATAGTTTTAGTGCTAATAAAAATGTAAGACTCCAGTCAGGACTTTAAATACTTTTCAAAGGGCTCTTTTTTATACTTAATTTTGCTTTGGGCAAATTCCATCAAAATGTAAAAATAAATTAAAATTCGTAGACAAACGATCGTATATGTATAAATTCAAGTTATTTTGAGAAATATTCAAATTACAATTTAATTTATAATCGTTATTGTAATATTATGTAAAATTTCTAAATATAGCATTAAAACCCAAACCCATATTTACCTCCAGTAGTCAGCATCGATAAAGCCATGGATCGTGCTGCCATCTGTGAACAGTTATCCTCCCTGTTTTTCTACTTTTTTCATGCAAGAGGAATGACAATTGTAGGCTTGGCGTTTTTTCGTGGGGGAATACCTTTTACATAAAATGTGTATTGATTTGGCGCCATGTGTGAAACACTAACACCATGGTTGGTAGTTTGAGCCCCTCTTCGTCTAGTGATTCCGAAAATACCGGTGAAGATAAACCAAAAAGGAAACGTTTAAACTTGCTTCAAAAGTTGGCCATCAGAGAGGTGAGACACGTTCGGTACAGTGTCTATAGATTTCACCTTTTTTCCATAGAAAACAAAGAGAAGGATAAGCCTAATGGTCACATTTGCCCTGGAGAAAATAATCTGTAATGATGACTTAATAATTCTTATGTTTTTCCTGGCTAATGAAAATGCTCTGCATAGTTCAGTAAGCATCGTTCTCTCAAATTTTATTCCAATCAGATGGCTATATTGTAATCCAATTTTCGTTCCCCTCCATGTTTTGATTATTTGCCTGGAAGAAAAATTGAGAAAAAAAATATTGCAGAAAAAATGCACGATTATTAATAAGTAGCATCATTATTGGGGAGAGATTATGGCAGAAGCTACCATTTCATTACAGAGTTGCCATACAACAAGAATATTGCAACGATGTATTTAAGAGCTGCGTTATATATTTAAGAAGCGCATGTCGATCAAATACTAAAGCAAAGATAGTTCATTATTACATAATCTAGAAAACCTGAAGTTTTGAAATTTCCATCTGCAAACTGTGTTGTTTGATTGTAATGTCAACCTCTTGCTCTCATTAATTTGTTTGCAGCTGATGCAAGCTATGGATGATTTCGTCCATATTAAAATGCAATTTTTTTTTTTTTTTTTGTAAAGTTGCAATCACGATTGGAAGGCCTGATTAAAATTTATTTTATCTTATTGTATTTCAGATAAGGGGCTCTTTCCAAACCCATGATTATGGGCCCCGCTACCCTGTGTTTCCAAGTTTACCTGAAAGGTTGAAATTTCCCCTGAAGAGTCTAGTGCAGGGCACAGTTTTAAGAGATGTGTACGTGAATAACACTTGCATAGAGCTTTGTTTTTAGGCTGAAACAAAAATTTAACAAAACGCTACTTGCATATTTTAGACATATTTTCCTCGGATTCACTAAAGACGGCCAGTTTGTATTATCATACACTTCCCATTTGGAAATGGCAGAATTTCCATTTGCCATCCCATCCTATACTTACAGATTATTTTTTTGGAGATTTACACCTAACAAGGTGTTGAAAAAGGTAACTAACATATTATCTACTATTTTTGTGTTGTGTTCTTTGACTGTGCTTTCCATTTTGTCCAATGCATACATATGATTAAACTGCACGATTGTTGTTTCAGCCTTATGCTATTTTGTGCAAATAAAGTCAATCAAATGTTGTTTTACAGGTATCTGACATACGCTTATTCAGGGACTACGAAATTCTTTCGGAGTTGTTCATTACAGTTTGTCAGTGGCCCTCTGATCACAGCAAGATTCTAATCCATGGATCCAGGTAATAGATATGCGCACCTTGATTCTTAAAAGATTTCGAAGAAATATATTCAGTAAAATTATGTATGATCAATAATTTCATTATCTGAAATCTCTCACTGACAGCCCATTGGGTGATCAAGAACACAGGACACCACAGAATTCTTGTTACTTAACTATCGCCGGTTTACCACCAGTTTTTCCTTGCGAGGATTGCATAGCTTCATTAAGTCATTATCTACCAGGTATGTTAGCGTTATTTTGAGACATGATTTGAATCTATATCTTAGTTCAAATTTCAAAACCCAATTGCTGATATTTTCAGATGACGAGGATGATGACTGGGACAATCGCAGCTCATCCATGTGCTTGTTACATGGTTTTGTTCTTCACGTCCAATACCATTTGGTGCCCCCCTTTCCAAAATTCAACCCAAAAGTGTCCCTGAAGAAAGATGGCCGAGTGGTTCTCAACACGGGGGATTCCTTGATCGCCCTCTGCATAACTGCCGAAGTAAAAGAGCGAGATGCCTTAGTGGGCGATCCGGTGAACAAAGACTGCGATGCTTTGTGTGCCAGCCTACAGGCCTGCTTGTCATCTTCCCCTGGATTTGCTAGTGCCACATCCTCTAGTGTCGAATCTGTTGATAGTGATTCTTGCAACAATGACGGCTCCACAAACTGTGCACCACATTGCACAGAGTGTACGATGACAACGACGGACGTTGTGGATACGGCATCGACTCGATGTTCTTCTGTCACCGGTGATTCTGTGCGCTTTTCCAGCGATCCGAGCGATGCGTGTACTTCGACCTCTCAAACCGTGTTGGAGTTATTCATGTCGCCGCCTTCTAGCAAAACGAGGCACAAATTTTATTCCAAATTTGATTTTAAGGAGGAAGACAAACAGCAGCAACGTGATTTGTCCTCGCACGAATGCTGCAAACCTCATGATTCGGCACTGAAATCGCACGATGTACAGTCCCACGATTGCGGAAAATTGCTGGAGGGCGGCAAATGGCACGAAGCTTGCAAATCTCAAGAAGGCTGTAAGGCGCATGATTTTGTGTCGAATCAGCAGCTGGATGGCTCTGAAGTGACTGGAATCAGTGGTCAAGGCGACAGTTGCAACGAATCGTGCCTTTCCCCGATAAGGCCATGCAAACATTCTTCCATAAATATGCGCAAACTGCACGATTCGGCATTCGGCCAGCAGCAGGAAGTTTCGGAAATGAACGAAGTGTGCAAACATTCTTCCATAAACGTCGGGAGGCTTCCCGAAAGCGGATTGCGCACGTATTCTCACGTGCCTTCGGAAGACCCTTGGGCAGTGGTATGTGTTCAAAAGCTCACTGGCGGCTACATCGAATCGGTAAAGGAAAACGTATCGCCGGACCTCGAAACATGGAACCAACAGGGCAAAGCCATGGTGGTCGAGAGTGGAGGAAAAACCCTGCCCAGTATTGACTTGGCCTATCTGAGTCCACCATTGCCTCGTTCCACTAGTCCTGAATATGGAATTTTAATGGGGGTGACACAGTCTACGCCCAACTACATAACATGCGCCAGTCGCGTTTTCGTTCCTCACGTGGGTCCAAACTTGTCAGGCGAAAATGAAGGTGGGTACAATTAATTAACAAACAAAGATTAAAATGTTAGCTCAAAATGCCGCATTTCCCCAACATAATCAAGCTACAGAACCCTTGCAACTCTGCATAGAAATTACAGTTCCAAACATTTATTTTGATTTGGGACCTTGAATTAAATCACCTGTTCCAGTTTTAATTATACATCTGTATGCTTTGTTGGGTATCTTGACAAATACCATCTAGAAGTGGGAGTTTAATAAGCCTAGATTGAAAATTGGAAAGTTTTTGACATTTAATAAGCAACTTATCTTTCAGATGAAGAAGATTTAGGGAATTATGCCTATCAAAACAGTCTTTCATTTGAAGTGTATTGGCCGGCAGGAACTCGCCTCGTTTCATGCCCAACAAATTTTGCCGAAGTGGTACGTTTCCATTATCCGCTCGATCGAATTATTTGCGAGCAGGATTAACGTTTTTGCGTTCTTGTTTTACCTAAACCGTTAGACGGGACCTGCGATTGTAGTGCAGCAAGCTGCGTTCGACGTTGAGCCGTACCTCCATGAGACTGCCCAACGACTATGCAGCGAGGCAGGACAAAAGTACCAGGCCTTTACTGACTACGACGTCCAAATAGTAGAAGTGGGTAAACATTTGATACTAAGAAAAAAGTTGCAATATTTTTCTTTCGGATTATTACCTTTTTTTGTGTGCGTAATTAGGTGTTTGCAGAAACTGGCGACGTTTTGGCATTGGCTGTGATGTTGGTACAAGCTACGCCTAAAAACAAAGGACTTGTCAAATGCCAGAGGTATTAATACAGTTAATACTCTTTTTCCGAAAACGCATTATATCAATAAGACATCAGGTTACAGACAGCCAATTTGCATTAACATTCTTTTCGTTTGCTTGTCAGAAATACGAGCGGGATTATAAGAAAGCAGTTCGAGACCGGTTTCAAGTTTTTATGGAACATTCAAACAGGTATGTAACGGTGACCTTATGACGATGCAGTCAACAATGCAGAGTAAAATTAATGCTGACGATTCGTTTAGGGAAATATCGGGTCGTAGAAACAGAGTCGTTGAGAGAAATAGATGTACTGAAAGGAAAAGCTGTTATGTGAGTATTGCGATTATTCAATCGTTATATTTTTTGTTTATCTTGTAAATCCTTACCAACCTCACGATTTTTGTTTGCGATATTAGTCCTCGCCCTTGGAATCCAGGTAGAAAAAAATGTGCGTCACTTCAAGAAAAGTGGCTTCTACCGTGTGCACCAATGCAAGATGTATTAGTGTTGAGTAATGAACCTATTTTTACTGGTAAGCATAAGACTACTGCTCGATTTGGATTCACAAAAATGACCAATTCTAACTGGAGCATTGTTTTCAGGAGTTTCCTTGGAAGAATTCGGCCCTCCCAGCGGTGATGTGGCTATTGTAAAATACTAGAAAGGTTTAACGGACATGTACATTGGCACAGTTCACAGTTCGTACATATTCGTTGGCATTTCTAAGTTTTAAAAAAACTATTATATATTAATAACTGATGAGAAGTCGGTCTTTCATAATTTTGGATTGTTTTGTGTACATTTTCCTCTGCTCATAAAGTGGCTGTTTATAATAGCAATAATAATAAAAGAGGGGAACCTTATGGTGGATTCATTTCTTATTTTGTATTGAACGCAAAGGTCATAAAACATCGGCATCACAGTCAACATGGTCACACGCACAATAAATCCCTTTTCATTGACGAATTAATACTACCAATAATTACTTTAGTTAAAATTACATTTCACAATTTACTTCCCTGTACATGAAACAATTTCAAATTGTTATTCAATTCTTTAGAGCACAATTGGTGCTGAAATAGCATATGTGTAAAGGTTGGTACGCACCAAATCAAACATTATAAAACACGAAACACAAAGTTTCTAGCGTGTTTCGAAACATAGGTGACACAATTGTTGTAAAACACGGGAAAAAAACACGAGTGTACGCACCTGATAAACATTTCATTAAACAAAACGGACATTCATATTGGTTTCAATGCTCTACGTCATCAACTACGTCACGAAACATTGTAAAACATTTTTTCCTTTGATCCGGACCGCCTCTCGAGCGATCGAAATGAAACATTATAAAACATCAAATGTTTCACAAAATGGCCGTTTTCGAAACATTGATTCCTGGACACACCAAGATGTTTTGTGTATGTTTTGTGTTTTATAAATGTTTTGTTTGGTGCATACTTAGCATAAGATTTGTGCATGTTACATTTTGTGTATTAAATGACCACCATAGCACTGAACTTTACGTTTACTTTAAATATTTCCCCGTGTATTTAAAGAAATCCACACTTTAAGTTGCTGCGTTTGATAGTTGGATCCTTGCCAAGTAAGTTTTAAAAAAAAATTCATTGGAGACTCAGAGCTAAGTTTAGAGGCAAGTTAAGCATTACTGTATAAAAAAATTGAAATACAAAGCTATAAAAAATGCTGATAAACATAATTCACCGCTTTTTGCATTTTATCACGAATTTTATTTGTATTATACAATGCAAAAAGTGACAGATATTATTGCAAAGAATAATATATAAGCCAAAACGCAAAAATAACTACCACTTGATTTACGGAACAATAATACAAAATTTACAAAAAGTTGAGATTCAAGAAGGATGCTCAAGATTGCCAGATGATGAGCGTTAATCAGAAATTGTATTTCTAGCTTGGTTTGTTCTGTTTACTCGGCAGTGACTGGTCTCGCCTTGTGATCACGAGGACACATTTGTTAAAATTAAATATTATGCGGTTATATGTCATACGATATCTTAGAGATGTAATTAGGAGAATTCTAATGCTACTCTCCTGGCATTTGGCTGTAAACCACCGAGATAAACCACAGCTATGATAGCCGACTGGTCAATATCAAAGAACTTTCCCATCGTGGAAAAACAGGATTAGGATCGTTCATACAGACATGAAAACATTGTTTCCAAAAACATATCCATTTAAAATGTGTCGGCTGTGCAATAAATAGGATTAATAATAGTGATCTGGTTATGTGAAGCCCAAAATATCACGTCAGCCAATATTTCAAGAACAAGTGAGATTTTTTTACAGTACACAAACATCTTTGAACTGTGTGCTTAGCTTAGATCTTTGACAACTTAACAGTTCATTATACTTAGCGGAATGTTAAAAGTTTGAATCGTTCCTTGGCTGCTAAAAAGTGATACAACAATGTTCTTACAGCTCTTTCAATCAGCCAATCAGTGAGCAGATCATAATAATCGTGTATACCGTGGTTAGCTGGATAAAAAAGGAAGTGTAAACAGCTGACTTACCACTTCCAATAATATATGGATGACAATGTAATGAAAGGCACAGCATTGCTTCGTAGTAGAGTTAACACGGATTAGTCCTCGCCGGTCAATAACGAAACATCGAAATCTGTATCGGTGTCCCGAATCAAAGGAATTGCTTCTTCCCAGGCGGACAAACACTAAAACAGGAATAATGCGATAAACATGGGGATTCATGATAAATAACAGTTGTGTCTAAATAAACTTGCCTTTTGATAGAATTCGATTTGACTATTGGCCATGGACGTAAACATCGTTTTGAGATCATTGTGTTTTGTTGCGTGCCAACGCTCGAAATCTGAGCGTAGGTCTGCGTTTGCACATTCCACTCTGTCGTTATTAACTTCGGCTTGTTGGGTTAACTATACGAATGGTAAGTGAACAAGTTTAAAGTAAAATAATACAAAAATATGTTCGACTTTAATGGAGCGTGCAATGGTGCATATTTAGTTCAGATTTGTAATGTTAATGAGCAGGAGTTCTGACAAGTCAGCAAATTTCTTCATAATGTGACATCTCTACTATTTTTGAACAACAATAGAGTGAGAATATCTCAAACCTGATTTAGACTAAAAACGGGAATTTAGCTATATTTTTTAATAACGATTACTAAATTTTCTGGTCTGCCGACTTTATAAATCTAATATAAAAACAAATGCATTTTAAATAAAACCCTGATTTAGGAAAGGAAAATATAACGACATTATGAATTATTAAATGACTACAGGGACAATGTGAAGAAACTTACAAACGTAATAACTTGATCGATTTTATCTTCTTTGTCCTTTTTAATCTCTTGAGGGTCTTTTCCCAATAAAGCCCCTATTGAATATTGGGGATTTGAAATTTGAGTCTGAAAATAAATTAAATTGTGCTGCAATATGTCCGCCTCTAGTATAATATTCACTTAAAAATGACCAAATCTCACGTTTGATTGCATTCTGCTATCCTTGACGCATTAAAAATAAATTAAAAAACAGTATGTACAGATTGATAATGTCAGGTGTGATAATCATTACAAATAAAATCATGCTTGGTTGGCATTTCGGTGATTTTTAACTACTTGGTCATAACAAGATGAATAATAATGCAAAACGTAATATTAGTACTAAAAAAAATTGGCAAATTCAAAAAGTTTGACTAGAAAGTGTTGGTAAATAATTCTATAGTTTCAGTAAATACTAAGCTGATGATTTAATCAATGGAAAATATGATGAAATTCAAACACACTGCTGAATGTTGATTTTCCAGAGATAATAATCATGCAAATGCTTAGGATAGTCATGCGATTCAAGTAAGAAAGAGTGCCCGAGTTAGTAAAAAATTACGGTATGCAATTCATTTACTTTTTCCTTTTCCGTTTTCCTACTTTTCAGTTCTTCGACTGTAAGTTCGTACTCTATTTGCATGGCATCTCGACGTTTAAGAGTATCCTTGATAGCTTCGGCATATAAAATATATTCTCTTAGCGGCTGACCGAATTCAGTCTCGTAGTTATCCACCTTCGTGATAATTCATTGGAACTCAATTATGCATGAAGACTTGAAAACTTAATTGCAAAAATTGCTTTAACGTGCTGAACATACATTGGCTTGTTGAGCAATCGCACATTTTTCCACAGAACTTGCCACAGAAATCAAAGCTCTTCCCAGCTGGTTTTCCGAACTTGACCAAAGGGTGAAAACTGGATGAAACTCTCTCAATTCCGCCACTTGATCTGAAACACAATAATGATAGGCATAATCCCACTAGACCATATAATGAGGTAAAATTTATAAGGCAGATATGTACCTGTTTGTTCTTTATTAATTCTCTGTGAAATCCGTTCAACGTTGCCTAGTCTGTCTGCAAATTTTTCTATGTATTCGTTCATTTGATCAAATTCAGGAGCCCTGGACTTCATCATGTATGTAGCAGCTAAATTATGAAATGTAGATGTCATACGGCCCAATATACCAGGGCCTTCTTTCTTGTGAGCTGCAAATTCCTTAATAAAAAATTAAGGACTTCAAAAAATGTCTAACTACAGACAGAACCTAAACAATAATTTCCACAAAAAAAATAAGATAATCACTTACGAAGGGTTTGGCAACTAGAAATAACTGTAAATTTATGTCAAAAGACAAGACGGGATGTTCCGCAACTCTGGTCAAGAACCTGTTCAACGCACTCATTCTTGTCTTTACAAAGTCAGCATTAAAGCGACTAAGTCTTTGCATGCTAAGCTTCTCCGGTAATGGCTGAGGAAAATAAAAACAAATTGAAAAGAAGGTTGCACTCTTAAAAAAAAAACTTATTTCCCAGCAATAATACCAAACTTTAATTACTAAAGACAAATTTAAACTTACTGGAACTAAATGAGATGGATGTGTTTCTTCTAATTTATGTCTCAACCACATGAAATCGTTGTACCTTCTTCGAACGCAGTACTCGTGATTGTCATAATTGCTACGAGTGGTCTAAAATTAATAAATGAAACATCTGCATACATTTCCGTTGAAGCAGGAAGTGGGAATATTTTTGGCATGCGACTCTATTTTAGACAAAACCTGAAATATATTTTTGTTTTTCGATCGATTGTATACCGATTTATACCGACTGCAGATTTAGGTATACTTCTTATTATGACTTCAGATTCATGGTTTAGCATCACATTTATTCCGTTATGTTTTGCAGTGAATCTTTGTGATAAGTTTCCTTGCAAATTCCGAAATACTTGCTATAATCATGCTCCCTCTTCCAAACTTTGTGTATTTCATTTTGACGATAGCAAGTCTTTTTACTACTTCGGGCAGTAAGCTTGTTGCTATGCATGCTGTATCATAGAAACTTTCCAACGCCTGAATGATATTTCGGGATATCGAAACTAAGATAATTATGGGTCCTTGACATTCACCTCTTCGGTCACCTCCCCGGCTAACTCCAATTAACATTCTAGGGAAACTCGATGAATATATGGGAAGTTGTCCCCTTGACATATACACACATAAGCACATTTTTATGCAATAAAAGAACAAATCACCCCCGCAACCACACGTGTATTAAATAAATGCAAGTCCAATGAGCCCAAACGAGGGGCCAGAAACATCAGCGGAAGGAAACGCTGAAAAATTAAAATTGGCAAATTTTCATGACTTGCCGTATCTACTATAGCGGTAAGTCATGCCACGTCTGGCTACATCAGATTTAATTCATGCTATTTTTTTGCGTGAAAAGACGCTATTTGAATTATCAAAAAATCAACTCCTGGCAAGTGGTACCTTAAACACCTTCTAGCACCTTGAACAGCAATTTTCTTATATTTAAATATAAGACTTATTCTAAGTACATGCCAAGTATGTGCCCAAATTTTAAATGGGAGGGAAACATGACAATTCTTTTCCACTGAAACTATAAGTTGGTGACAAAACTATATACACGTAGCATACCTTAGTCAATATTCTAAATGTAATGTAGCTTTCGAATGCACCCGAATGTTTTTCCGGATTGTCCACTCTGACCATGAGATCTTTAGACTCCAACAGAAATTCTTCATCCAATTTCAAATGAGCTAATAACAGAGACGATACACTTCCGTCCACCGATGGTGTAGTCGCAATGGAACTCTATTTGCAAACGAATTGTAAGATTTAAATGCCAATAAATCTCATGACAGTAAGAAACATGGAAGGAGACAGTAATAAAGTGCATATCGACCTGGTCGTCATTGGGATTATCTGAAAATGTATCTGTCAATAAGTTATTTGAAGTGACAGAGTTGTCCAAATTCGAGTCGGGCGTAGAAGCAGCCATTTTTTCTGTGTGACCAAACTCATCAAGAAGGCCAAATGTCGACAGAAAGTAAGCTCAACTTATCGGCTTATGATCATGATCTCAACATTCAAGATATTGCTTATGTTGTGTCGGCTATCGGCTTATATGTGCAAACAAATTCAGTGTGACTCTTTAACAGCCCAGCCAGAAATCCCTAAAATTAAAAAGGAGGGGTTCATTTCGCCGACATATTTTGCCGACATTTTTCTTGACCACGTAATCAACGCTAAAAAGCTCGAGATCAGTGAAGTGCTACAAATGTCATTAGGTGTGAAAGTAGAGCAGGGCTGTTGGTATACAATGAAGTCCAACAAAGGCGGTGAGCATTTAATAGTCAACGATTACGTTCATAGGATAGATCGTAAGCGCGGAGACAATGTATATTACAAATGCACGGAAATTGGATGCAAGGGCCGTGCAGTAATAAGGTGTGCAGGTGTGAAAACTGTGCGTCTAATGCAAGTGCACGGACATCCACCAAATCTGATGGAAGTTGAACGCCGTCGTGTTAAAGAACAAATGATGAAAGCTGCCAGACCTTTACCAGTAAGTGAAATCCGAATTATAGTAGTCAAATCAAATACAAAAGCATGCTAAAATTTGCATAAATTAACCAAAATAGATAATAATAATAATTTCAGGTGTTAAACTAAATATTACAAGTTCCCAGTACCCGTAATCAACTCCATAGAATTAATGTTATCTTTTTCCCGGTTTTAAAGTTTCCCGCTTATGGCGTTTTCTCGGATAACAAGTCGATCGAGACATATATATCGGTTTCCACGATATATATCGATATAACCGGAAAGGCTTACAATTTTATGCAATCAATAATAAGAGGTCATGAGCAGCAAAGGAGTAAAACGCAAGGCTTTATCGCTAGAAGATAAGTTAAATGTAATTAGAAAAGTGGAAGATAATCCATCTTTGAAACGAGTAGAAGTTGCGAAGCAATTAGACATGCCTGTGACTACTGTCAATGGAATAATGTATAAAAAAGCACAGCTGATTTCACAACTGGATGATAAATCCTTTAATGTCAAAAGAAATCGTTCTGGAAAGTATGAAGAGATGGAAAAACATTTAATAGTTTGGTTTAAACAGTCTGCTGCTTTAAATTTGCCACTGAATGGCAATATTCTGAGAGAGAAAGCTGTGGAAATTGCTGATACACTTGGTATAAAGTTTAAAGCTTCCAATGGGTGGCTTGACAGATTTAAAAAGAGAAGTGGTTTAATTTATAAATCAATTTATGGCGAAGCTCGGAGTGGTAACACATTGGCGATAGAGGAATGGAAAAAATCAATATTGTATCCTATAGATGTAATACAATAATTTTGTTTCTGTGTAAAATAAAAATTATCTTTGCATGATTACACTAGGCATTCACATATTATTTTCTTATTTGTTTTTCAGACTGACTCGTTAGAAATAAATCAAAATGGACAGTATTATGCATCTTGCTCGGACATTGACCGAGAACACAACGAAGACAATTGTGGTAATTAAAATTTAATTACCTTTTTGTAAAAATCCAAAAACTTTGTGTGAATAATCAATTTTCTAATCTGTAGTGCTAAGTGGAACAACACCCAGAGACCAATTTGAAAAGTTAGCTCATCGGACTGATGGTAGTGAGACTGCATCTGTGCCATCCCAAGATGACAATAATGTACAGATTGATGTGAATGAATCCATAAATACGGGATCAAGGCCTTCATCTCCTATTGCGTGGTACTATCAAGGTGATAATCCTGTAAAGGTTGAAGTGAATGAATTCCCAAATATGGGATCAAGGCCTACTTCTCCTAACTCATGGTATTATCAGGGAGAGAATGCATTGAAAGAAACCATAATGTGGGCTGCGCAACGACTTCACAGTTCCAATCATGCGGATTTAAACAACAGCATTCAATATTGTACATTGATAAAAACGTGTGCAGATGCATACGTTTCTTTAAAAGCTGTAAAAAATGAAATGCATGACTAGCTCATATATAATCAATATTGACGTTTTTTGTATCATTTTTTAAATAGTTAAATTCAACTTTTGTTGAAGATTTGTTTTTAAGGGCGCCTGTAAAAACTTAATTTATAAACGTAGAGCTAATAATAGATATACTGTATATATATGTGTATATAAAATATTTCCTGCAGTTTCTATTTCCTGACCTCCATGTGGTCTATTGATATGAGGGTCATTTAAGCTAAATTATCCTACAATTAAAAGCTGGAAGTTTGGACAAAAATTCTGCAGTGCATTCCCAGAAATAAGCACTCTTGAATCCTCTAGAATTTCTCAGACATATAAATCATTTAGATTTATTTTGCAATGGCATTATAGATATTTGGTGTAGTCTATGAAAGACCTTTGTGTGATCTTCATACAAAGATATAATTCAATATAATAGCGTCAAAAATAATATAAAAAAGTTTACGTTTTCAAATTTACAAGTTGGCTATGTACAGTCATTTTCAAAGAACAAATTTCATGATTTCATGATATTTAAACATTTCTCTAATCATGTTCCAACAATTTTCTAATTGCGGTAAAATGGAAAATGTATGCAGTGAACTGTAAAATAAAATTCTTCCATTTGGAATGTATTCTACTAATAAGGTGTCTGAAGCATAATTCAATGTTACTGATAGTCCAATCACATTTTTTTAAAAAATATTAATATTACTTATTGTTACTGACATATCAAGCTGACCTTCTTAGTTATTCCATGGATCCATAACCGGCATTGTTAAGCCCTTCATCATCATCATCAGATTTCTGTAAAATGCTTGGCTTATTTCGGTAAAGAATGTAGTGTTGTACAATGAACAGGCAATCAAATAGTATGGAAAACAAGCCTAAACCAAATTTGGTTGGGTCGCCAAACAATGAACTCCAATCATCTGAAAAAGAAGATTTGCTGTTAAAAATTGTGTATATTGCAAATGACATTTGAAATAGCTATTGAATTCCAAACAATTTCCACAAAAAAAAATGAGATTATAGCATACCATAATTGAAAGCAATAATAAACATCTGAAGCATGCTGAATGATCCACCAGTCAAATCTAACAAAATATTCCCAATGCTCCATCCTTTTGTACTTTTTCGGCGGAAATTAAAATAAGCCTTGAAAGAAAGAATATTTATTTAATAACATTGTTCATTATGATAATGTATACGAGTTGTTTATAAAGCTTTTTTTACCTGTGGGCAGTATTTAATGATAGTAATAGCCAATTTCACATAAGAGAAGTAATACAAGTAGTCCAACCAAGTAATGACATCGGTGCAAGACAGGACAAGTGATATGAGTAGAAAGAGGAATGCCGCACAAATAATAGCCATACAAACTTTCGAAACCTTTTGTCCACCTCTCTGTGATAAAAAATACAAGCATTCAATAAAATATACAAATACAGGTTATCCAGTAAATGTGTTGGGAAAAAAAATATTTCAAGGACCCCTCCCAATCTGTTTACAGCAACAATTGTCAAAAAGTCTGAACATTTTTCTACAAAATTTCAGAAAATACCGGAAAATGTATACATATTAGTAATGAAATATTCTTACCTCATAAATAAGTGCTTGCCCAGCTGTCAATAAACTTGAAAATAAAGCTATTAAAGCAAATGCAATATCTTGTACTTGGATTGGCATCACTCCATAAGGATGATCATCAAAATATAGGTCCTACAAGAATTGGCCATGTATAACTAATCACATCATTTATTATGGCAAATTTACAAATGTTCTAGCCATTAGAAGTACTTACTTTAATAGCAGGAATGAAGTAGAGGCCACAATTATATAAAGAATAACAAGTAAACCCAATCACATTCAATGTTACAAAATCCAAGTTCAAGCCAACGACACTGCAAAATTTAAAATATTTCATAAAACGAAATGTCAAGAAAAAAAACTTATTGAAAATGGAATGCACATTTATAGCAAGGTTCCATAAGGCATCTGTCATAATATTATGATTAATAGCTACTGTATATTAACCTGCTTAAATTTTTAAGTAAATTTTTTTTTAAAAAAATGCATTCTAGTTTAACAAAGTTTTTTTCTGGAACTTTTTATTTTTAATCAGACTGCCCATTTTGGAAGGAAAATATGAATGAAATATTTGTATAACAATGCCAATACTTAACGATATTACAAGGAAACGCAATGGTAAATTCCTAAATTCACTCTACATGAGGTAAGTTCAATTTTTTTATGAAGAACATTACTGAAAATTAAATCTTGCATTGAAATGTGCATGGCAAGTATATAAAATCGTTTTAGTACCTTTTTCTACGAAAGTTTATCCAGATTTGTGGATAGAACGAGATAATCCATGCCACAAAATAAATCCATCCAATGACATCGCTTAAGACATCCAAATATGCATACTCTTTAATTTTAACATTAATGTAAGCATCTTCAATACTAAAAAAATATAACATCACATTAAACATCACATTTATACATCAATTTAACTAGTTTGGCAAGTTGTTCTTACTTGTAACGATAATAATGGCTTTCAGAACCATTATTGCCATCAATATAGACAGTCAACTGTCCAGCATGCCTTCCAGTAACTGTGACATTGTAGCTGTCGTTTTTTCCTTCATTAAATATTAAATATGGCGGTGATAAATTAATAAAATCATCACCATCTATAGAAAACGATATGTTGAGGGGATATTTCGGT
Source organism: Julus scanicus (assembly GCA_034698625.1). Classification (NCBI taxonomy): domain Eukaryota; kingdom Metazoa; phylum Arthropoda; class Diplopoda; order Julida; family Julidae; genus Julus; species Julus scanicus. The sequence continues at coordinate 7,054 of JAQGBW010001106.1, read as the reverse complement.
GGTTCGCTGTAAAAAATACATAAAACATTAATTCATGAAAGACATTGGAACAAAAATATCCACAAACATTTAGTCTAGGCTAACAAGAAAAAGTAAAAATCCGAACCTAATCTGTACATAAAAAATTCCTTTCGAACTCTGCTCGAATTCAATTGCATGATCATCATCAGACGTTGAGTAAAAAGTAATTGTTGGTTCATCATCACAGCTCACATCTGTATTGAGATTAATTCGATGATATAAGACACATTAAAGAAACAAATATCATCAAATAAAATAATACATACTTTGAAAAGCAAACAAAAGGAGCACTGTGAATCCAACTGCTGTCCTGATTCCATTATTATTAATAAACATTATTTACTAAATATTAAAAAAGGGAATAAACACAAACACTTATTATAGCTATATATTTTCCTCGAAAACTAAAACGAAAACAGACGTGTCATGCTTGATGCTTACTAATGTATATTAGCCTGCATAAATCAGTGATGGAGGCCAGCTAATCCCGTGTCATCATTGCCACTGACTCAGCAATGTATGAGCAATATTTATGTTTCTATCTAATCTGATTGAACTAGAAAACTTCCTCACATCCTTCTTTTAACGATATTATGTGTTTTAATCAGTACATTTATACGTTCATGAGTTTATATGTTCCTGTTCTTATCAAATCATTCTTTTGTTCAGCATAAAGTGAAGCTCATGTGGAGTTATCGTAAAGCTGAGACAAGGTCAGCAAGGTTTAAATTTCAAGTGAGTGACATACTATCCCAAATTGGCAACATTTGACACTTGTACAGTGCAATTTTTATCTTCAAATTTAAGGATAACACATGACGCAAATACCATCGAATTATATTATGAAAAATTAAGCCACCAGAAATTAGCTAGAAGCTAGTCGACTAGCTTATTAAAATTATTATAATTTGTACTTGGTAATAATACCAAGACAAGGTCATCAAGGTAAAACCATTAAAAAAATTAAATGGTATAATTATACATAAAAACCTGCAACCGCAATTTAAAATCTGAAAAACAATTGTGGCCTATGCAGATTTATGCGAGAATTCACATCAATACTTCTGAATTCACTAAAAATGGATTTTTAGCAACATGTCACAACAATTATATGTTAGCTGCCAAACTGTCAGTGTCAAACTTCATCAGTCCTATATGTTCAGTGGAATTTCGCGTCTATATAAACTTTATCTAGTTATAAATTTGATTTTCAAGCACCATACATAAGTAACCCCACAAGTTCAGCATATTTTGCATGCATGACAGTGCCATAAAACGGAGGGAATAGAGTTATATACTTTCACAGGACATGTCCCAACCAAAACCAAAATTCACGTGGGGACCACCTGTAACATATCAAGGATGATAATGTATACATCGATGTACTATCAATATTTCACTACTTCAGTGATATTACTAAATGAGAACAAAACCATAATGACAAACTAATGTCAACCTTTCATTAATTCGGATTAATTCTTAGCTCACCATTCGCATCACAACATCTGTCTGTTGTCATCTCAAGACGTCTGCTATTTTAAATAACAAAAACTGAAGCTATTAACGGTGCTGCGCAGCCATGTTGAAGCTCAAAATGTAACATGAAATGAGGTTGCCTATAGAATATACTATCTCAATAATCAGAATTAGATTCATGCGAGAACATGAAGTTATAATTTATATTTTCAAGTTACTTTGCTTTAAACGAATTCATGATTGTCGAGGTTATTGTAGGGGATTGGATCAGCTAAAACGATTTTAAATTGTTAAAAACGCAAAAGGTGACATAAGATGGCGGCGTACATTGCAGGAGGTTTTAGGTGCTATATTTTTACTTTTATTTTGTTGCTTATGTTTGTGTTATTTAGTTCAATTTAATGTCAATCAATCTATCAATCTCTCCTGCCTTCAATCTATTGTCATTGATCCAGAAGATATTCGTATGTGTTTGGTTGACTGTTGAAGATGCACATCAGGGGCATGCACCGGCCATCAAAGGCACCTAAAGTCCTACTGTTACGCAACTGTACCCTTCTGCAGGTCTACGTAAACCAAACCATTAAAAAGCCAGTCAGGATAGTGACCCTGTCAGTAATTGAACTCTGGTCTCCTGACTATCAGATGGATAGATAACCACTATAAGTTGAGTGTTGGATACTGATGAGGGAATGGGGGACACGTGCAAACCTTATATAATTAAGTACTTTAATTTATAAGTTACATCTATTTTTAAGGTTTGCACGTGAATTATTTTATCTGTGGCATATCAGTGAATCAATGAAATTTCAAATGCTCCAGTTTGTGACAGCTAGTAGCCCCAGTAGGTGATACAAGCTTATGATGGCTCGCTGTCGAAATTCTGATTTAAATTATGAACATAAAAATTTCACTTACACTATTAGGACTTTGATTAATTGTCTCTCTCGGCTTCTTTCCATCGACTTTTCATCAATTAGTGCAGGCCCGGCCCTAATAGAAATAAAAGTGCCTTAGCTTTTAAAGCTTAAATTGCTCAATATTGCTTTCTTTTAGAATTTTTGATTTGTTGAGAAATTCTGATAACACATATTATGGTAAAAAAAAATGGAAATCTAATCTACAATTGATAACTTTGTTACAAATATATTTTGTAATTTTCGTGCTATGCAGTCAATTTATCATGTTGAAAACAATTCGTAGATTTCCTTATTTATATTTCTTGAAATCTGATCTACAATTGATAAGTAATTTATTTTAAACATAATTATATAGCATCTAGACTTTCACATATCTAATGCTGGCAGTATACAAGGGATATTTAGCTTATCTAGTGAATATATATTCTCGTCTGAATCAATGATATTTACATATTTTTGCTGAGAAATGTTTTTATCCTCCCCCGATTTTTAGGATAGTCAACGGATGTAAATTTGCAGCTCATCTAACACGCACATTTCCATTCACTACACATCTCGACAAGCAACTTCAACTTCTTAACAATTGTCAGAGGTCTATTGAGCAGAATAGACATTTCAATTCAAACACTGGATCGATTTCAAAAATTAGAAGAAAGACCCATACTCGACAATATCCAACATTATTGGTTCTAGAAGATGGCTCAACCCTTACAATTAGATATGATGTGCCGCAAAAAATTATCAAGGTACACAATTGGAAATTTGAATGTGTAAAGTATTCTGCATGATTGTATTTTATATCCCTGTTAACCATTTTTTTACAGCTTCCACTTGATTTAAGTAAACTTAGCGAAGAACAACAAAAACTACATTTTATGAGAAGGAAACCAAAAGAGAAAGTTATAATCCAAGAGGAATTTGAAGAGGATTTCGATGCAGATCAATATAGTCATTTATGGCGAGCCAAGAAATAAATGTCGTTCATCCAGAATGCTACCTCAGCATTATAAATTAGGGCTAACAGATTTTTGCTAATAAAGTTTAGTTAATGACACGTTATGACCTAGCCTATATTTTGTAAATAGTGTAGAGGCACATTTAAGTACATCATTAATGGGGCAGACATGAAATAATGAAATACATTTTAGATGTAACAAATAATTTAGTGACCCGAAATATACATAATATAATAATTAACAGTTTATATGTACCAATGTTTGTTCTGCAGTGCTGGATTTAAGTAGTTATTTGTATCAAGAAAAATATTGCAAGTCGTCATAAATGTTGGCAAGCCCACGATGGTATTCTCTCCAGTAGTGCCGTGAATTATGTAATGCCGGAGCATCAAATCTATGTCTCCAGTAAACTGGACAATATGGGCAACTAGAACATAGTGTTTCATTATTTCATTTTATGAACAATGCATACAATTTAGGTAATGTAATGTATACAGAAATAGGGAAAATTTAAAAATATAAAAACACCAACCTGCAGTTATCAAATTGGTAATTCAATTGATGATGGCAGTTGCACATAAGACCCTTGCAAGTAAACGGTTCAATTGCATGTTTTTCAAAAAATGTACCCTGAAATTAGACAATTTCTACACGTAAGCTAATTCAACAAATTCCAAAATCCAAGGTCTATAAATCTAACCAAAAAATCAATTTCAAAGAATGGAAATATTAAAATAAAAAATACTTACAGGATAGATGTAATCCGTTTGCTGAGCTTGATCAAGGCTGGTTGGCACCTCGTAAGGTTTTTGTTTTGTAAAGTTTTCCTTATTTCCAACATCTTTATCTCTAAATCTCTCAGTAAATGTTGGTCTATTAAAAATTGGGCTTTTTTGATACCCTGTATTAACTGCACTATTATCTGCCCAATGCACATGTGGTGACTGCACAAATGGAGTTGGAGATGCTGACCGTCTTTCGCTCGACACTCTTTCCGGAGAAGTCCTCATTATTTCTACGGGCATTCTCTCTGGAGAAGTCGTCATCATTTCCCTTGGTATTCTCTCTGGAGAAGTCGTTATTACATCCCTTGGTGCGTATCTCTCTGGAGAAGTCCTCATTATTTCCCTCGGTTCATTCGCTACATTATTATTTTGCCGATTTTCCATTTCATTTAGTGGATTCAATCTTGTTTGCCGAATTAAACCTTTAATTAATAAAAAAACAAAATTTCAGTAATTTATGAAAAACTTTTTTTAAAATTTTTCTGACGAGCAAATAAAGCAACCTTTTGATTAGCAAAATGAATTTGTTTATACTCCACATTGTAGTTTACTAAATAATTATGATTGGAAAATTTGTAAATTATTTAAAATATCTCACCATCTTCCTCTTCACGCACTAGAGGAACTATTGGTGCACGAAATGGTTTCTGGCTGATGTGCCTTGACTGCATTTGAATATTATCCATTCGACAAGCAGCGCATTGCCCATCTCGATGTGGAGAATAGCAACAATATGCCCTCTTGGATTCATATTCCTTATAGAATGATGGTAGTCGAGAAATCAATTTACTATCGACCTATTGTAACAGAAAACTATATCAAACGATGTTTGGTATAATTGCAAGACCTTTTTAGGTTTTTATAAAGCCTGGAAATTATCCAACATTTCGGTAGTCCAAATTTTGGTAGTTTACATACCCTTCTAACAACAAAAGGTGGCCTATCCTCCATTTGATCAGATACAACCTGTTTTTCAATGTCACTTTCACATGCTAAACCTCTTCTGCAATTAATTAATTTTGGAGATGAAAATTTTCTAGCCTGTAAAAAACAAAAAAACGCAAAATTAAGAATACAACATTAATTATCAAATATTATGCATCACTAATCGTTACAAATGATATTACGATTGGGATTTCCTTATAGATGTCCAATGGTACCTCTCGTATAAATGAACAGACTGACAACTGTAAACGTGGTCCAAATATACCCTGAAATAAATTTGACCAGCATTACTATTTAAAAAAAAAAAAAAAATAAAAATTCAAAGTGCCTTAAGTGGCCAATTCGTGTCAACAATGTAGGCAACAGTTTTAACTTACACGGAAGTATGATGAATATACAGGCGTTAATATAATTTCCCTTTTAAAATCATAATATGTAAACAAAAGTGGAGATTTGGGGAAGAAGTCAAGCAAGTAACTTTCATATGTAGCTAAATTTTTGGAAATTCCAGAGTAATTGACATGATTAAGTGCAATTTGTATTCGTTCACCTGAAAAAAAATCATACACATATCAAGCAATTGAAACAAAACATAGCAAAATTATAGGGTGAAACAAGTTAAAATTATGAAGCAGTATAGGCATGTAGGTAAAACTATTTTACCTGCTAGCGCATCAAGTATGTCCCAACGATTGCGATGAAGTACAAAAGTCTGTAAATAGATTATTTTTGGTCATATTTATCTACACATGAAATAATAAACTGAATCCTGCAGTGACATAGCCAGAATAGAGAGCCATGTTTATTAGCCATGTACTGTCAAAAATTAAGTGTTTGAACTGATATGGTTTTTGAGCCTTTGACTTATAGCTCAGCTGCCCAGCAACTTTTCAGAATATTGTATTGAAGCCAGCTCCAGATTCCAAATAGTATATTTTTTATTATGGAAACTGGCAAAAGGTATATGTATAAATAGAAATAATAACACCACATTCTAGTACGTGCTCACAAGTCGATTTTCTGTCTACAAAAAATCAATACCAAACGGGTCATAAATTACTTCAAAACACCCCTAGCACACACGCACACAGAACCAGCATTGTGCATGACCTTATTATCCCAACTCATATATAATTTTGATAATGAATTCATTTTATTCGTACTAAATTCACAATCTTAGTAGGATATAAACTTAATTATTCTATTCAGTATATGTACGTACTCACTTTACTCAAGCGAAATCTTTCATAGAATTTGAGTGGAAATATAGGCAACACATTTCTTGTGATGAAACGCTGATCGAAAACATCAACATTAATGTTGATGTATGGTTGTAGAGGTGCAGAAAAAAGCCAAGAATTTGGACAATTTACCTGTGACGAGAAAATATATGTATCGAACAGAGATTTTGTTTAAAATTGCACAGCATGCATATAGATATAGTCAACACGCAATGACATATAAAAATGCAAGGTGAATATCATAAATGAAATAACTTCTCATAACAAATATTAATGTGCCAGGTAAATGAAACTGGAATAACAACATAAAGCCAACAAAAACACTACCATCTATAGGAAGAAATCTACTGCCTTCTGATTTCTCTATTCAGTAGCAATATAAAAATGATGAATTTAGTGAAAACTTGTGCAATTTCTTACTGCTTTCACAGTAAATTCCAGAGAACATCGGATATTGATAGAATTCATATCTTGCGCGCACCAACTCCTTTCGAACTCTACCCAAACTGAACAGAGTTTGATAACTCGGAACATTCATAGGACTAAATTGAAGCCGTTTATAAATTCGCATTTAAGTAGGCGGCCATATTGGAAGTCACGATAATTTTACATTCTGGTTGTTTCCAACCATTTACATTCAAGTATAATGTACATGTACAGCATAAATTATACATGTTTATTTAAATTATTTTACGTCTAGAATAAATACA
>JAQGBW010001105.1:0-29610 GCA_034698625.1 Julus scanicus | reverse complement strand
TACCTCCCTAAGCTGATATTACCTCCCTAAGCTGATATTACCTCCCTAAGCTGATATTACCTCCCTAAGCTGATATTGCCTCCCTAAGCTGGTATTGCCTCCCTAAGCTGGTATTACTTCCCTAAGCTGATATTACCTCCCTAAGCTGATATTACCTCCCTAAGCTGATATTACCTCCCTAAGCATACTGAAACATACTTTTCTGCAGAGGCATTGGCTAAAGCCTGGACCTCCGAAAGGAGTCGATAAAAATGTTCTGGAGCAGCACCCCCACTAATTTTAGCTACGAGCTGCTACTAGTTGTGTGTAATAATTATTATAAAATAACTGAAAACAATATTAAAATGATATATCGGCAATTTAGATTTTATTATATTATAAACTTCAAACATGCATTTGTAATTACAAAAAAATAAACCACACTTTCCAGGCATTGTATCGGCGGATGTATCAAGCAACTTGGAACTATCATTTCTACTTGAATGTGGATACATAATGTCAACTAAATTGTTGCGCGTCCAAACCTAATTTTCCGTTTGCTAAAGATGTTTTTCCTAATATTCGATTTTAAGGATATAATCACCTTTAAAAAATTGAAAAAACACAAAAAGAATATGTCATGAGGGTTGAAAATTTGGAAATGGTGTAGGACAAAAATAATAATGTTAATTTAATAATTTGAAAAAACCCTAAAATTTTAAAGTGAAAAATAACACATAAGCGCCCTTCAGCTTTTTTATGAGTTTTTGTTTTATTATAAGCTTTTTCATTATAAGTATTAACATGGTCGCAAATTTTACCCATTGCATGCGATATTTAATGGCATTTTCTTTCCCTTTCGCGTTATTTTAAAAAGTTGATAAGTATTAATTAATGTGACGAAGGAATAATAAACTGGGCCAAAACAATTCCAATATGTACATCCAATCGGACATAATTACTAATTTGGCCTCCACATTATCTTATTGACTGTAGGTAACATGATTTAAACTTGAAATTCTCACGGTTAAATGGAAGGGCCACACTCTTTTTTAATTTAACACATCTTACCAACTAAATAATAGTTTACTTAAATATTGTTCAGCATACTCGCGTGCTAAAGTTACGTTCGTCTCCATTTTGCTAAGTTTGAGTGGGTGAAAGCAGTGAAGGGTTTCCTGGTAGTGTTCCATGGGATTTAACCTTTCATCAAACCAGATGCTTTTGTGAGTAAAGCTTTCGATGAAATAAGTGTGGTTTTGCAAACATGTAACCACCGTTGGTACAGCTAATTCGAGAAATATTTTGTGCTTTAAAAACACTTCTGCTACCTCCACAAAAATAGGTGCTAAATTCTGAGGTACATAATAAAAATCGCTCATGCCGAATGCAATTGTGGACATATTGAGATGTAGAGAATAGCGATTCATCAAGCATTCATGGATTGATTTCGTCCTTTGGTCATTGAGCCCATTTTTCGAAATTGTTTCTAATTCCTGAAATGCTGAATGAATTGCTTTTCTCTGATTTCCATTCTGCCAGCACCGCCATGGGATGGCATTTTTGGCTAGAAAACGACTGTAGTAACGATTCGAAGTGACTTGTAGTTGGGCATGTCTCGTGTCCAGTTCATACAAGTTCCAAAGGTTCATAATAACATCATCTCCTAATATCAGGTAGCCCTCTACATTAAAATTCATTTGCATGGCCCTAGAGGCACATTCATAGCCGAAATAACCGTTATGCATCGTGACGTTGATAAAGGTAATGTCATCCGAGGCCCTTCTCCAGAAAAAGGGTCCATCGTCGTCCGCGTACTTCACATTTTCATAGTTTTCAGTCTCTCCACAGTAGACGATATTTGGAAAGTGGTCTTTGTACAGTGCATTAAGGAAAGGGATGTTTCTGAAGAATGGAAAGTTGAAAATTACAACCAGTAAAACGTCATTAAACACTCTTGTCGGTTCGTTGTACATGCTGTCCACCACATCGAAGAAGGTGTTGTTGAAGAACTTGTTAAAAATCATGTTCAGATCGTAAATTCCTTGGTTTTTAGTCCTCGACTTGCTGACTGGAGAATAGTAGACTGTTCGCATCTCTGTCTCGTGGTTGTTTACACACTCGCTGACATTTGCCAAAGTGCTGTTGTTCAACATGGGCTCTTTATAACCGATTTTGGTCAAATCGGATAGCCACAAATCGACGAGGGTGGCGTCCGATTGACCCCAGAACGAGGCCCCGACCATGTCCTGGCTCAGCTGCCGGATGCAGGCAAAGAAAGTTGAGTTTTGGCAAGTCCAGTACTTCAAGAACTGAACGAACTTTGTCGTTTCCAAGTAAAACTGATGTTCGTCCTTAAAGTCGTCCAGATAACTGTGCGAATTTCGGAACTGGACGGCGTTGGGGCCCAAGAAGGCCACTTTGTGTCCGATCAGCCACAAGAGCTTCTGGGCCCAATACCCACGCCAGATGTCCGTTACCCGAAATGCAACTGAGGTGGGTAGAAAGAGGGCCCAAAAGGCGTCGTATGTGAAGAAAGTGTTTTGGGAATTGAACGGTGTGAAAGTACCCCTTGGTATGATGACCGGAGGAGCTCTGGGGTCAAACTCGACCTTGAAATTGGGCGTTTTGCTAGATTTCCTTGTAAGTCTGAAAATGGCATCAACGTCTGGATCTCCGTTTACAAGTCCCTGTTGGATGGCCGGGGTCTTGTAAGTGCAGAGGCGGTAGGTGTTGCTGTTGGGACGGCCGATGAATTCCAATGGGTAGCCCCTGGGCCAGATCGTGGGTTGACCGAAATGAGCGTATGGATTCATGAAGTCAGAAGCGTTGTCCGGATCGGCATACATCAACCCGCTGGTTGTGGGTCCCTCGATAAATTTGATGACATCGTCAGTGGGATGATTGTCGTCGTCTGTGTCGTAAATGTATTTGGCGCCGTGTTGGATGGCATACAGGTAGCCAATGTTTTTGCGGGTGTAGCTGTTGGAGGGCAAATATTTCACCATCTGATAACCCAGCTCCTTTTGCTGTGACATGCTCAGAAAACTGCATCCTGGGGAACTAAATTGGATGCGTAAATGAGAATTTGGTCAGTTTTATTGACTTATTTCGGTACTATGAAGTTATCGGTTCTCAATTCTTAATTTTAAAATATTTATCGGGTCTCAATTCTTAATAACCTAACCTAACATCATAGTACCTGATTTGGTTAGGTTAGGCTAGGTTATCGGGAATTCAGACCCGATAAATATTTTAAAATTAAGAATTGAGACCCGATAACTTCATAGTACCCTCATTTCTATACTTTGTTCACACAAACATTTTCTTTCTGTACTTTCTAGAGATGTGCATGCCTTAGATTGGTTGGGGGTGATCCATAAATTATGTCACACTTTTTTGCCTCTTTTTAAACACCCCCACTCCTTAGTCACAATTCCCCCCATCCCTTGGTCACAATTGTCACAAAAAACAAACAACCCACCCCCCCTAGGTGTGACATAATTTTTGAATGGCCCCTTGAACTGAACTTTGAAATTAATCTAAAGAGTCACTTCATTAACATGTCAAAGTATTCCATAAAGTCTCAGTTCAACGTAAATTTTAAGTATTATGATCATTTTAACACTTTTACTTACGACCAATTTGATGGCGTTTTCAAGTCTCCAACAACTACAACTTTCCATCCTGTTATGTTAGCCAGTCTTTCAATGTCTTTTGTAGCTGGTGATATGGAAGTCACTACGATCCATCTGTCGTTCATTTCATCCATTCTCAGTGATCTTGCCAGGGCTATTACCTGGGCTTTTTCCTCCCTTGGTGGTAAAAAAGTTGGTAAACTTTTTAACTGAATGCTCGTGATACTGGTGAGGGAAAAAAGCTAACGTTTAAAAGTATAGAACCTTATTGGTATTATTAGCATTGCTAAGGCTCCTTTACTAACTATAGAAATGCAGCTTAGCCAATTGAAATGCCATTTTATTAAGATATATCTATACATACACATATATATATATATATATATATTGAATTGCATCAGCAACGATTTCGTTAAACTACTCTGCTCAAATAATTCCAAGTTACTGGAATTCTGTTTAGAAATGTTAGCATTGTCTCAAAAATTAAACAAAACCCTTTCATATTCACTTGGGGAAGAACACGTCGTATACATTTTGAAGAATTTGTTACATTAAATTTTAGAAATATTTAGTTCGTTAATTAATACAACAACATGGTTTAAAAGTACTTTACTATAAAAATTCGTAATAGCCTACCTGTCTTCGAGATATATTAATGTAGTAATGAAACAAGAGATAATAATTAATCCCATCCAAATAACATTTTTTTTGCGAACATGGTGAATTGTTGGACCTGCCCACTTGTTGAACATTCTGCCACGTCTCATTTGCACGGGTTTTTGCTGGAAAAGTGAGCTTTTGACGTTTAGCGTTTTACCAACTGCTTCTTCAAAATCCTATCCATTTGTGATTTATGCTGACTTTCATTAATTTTATTTATCATGGTCTATCACATCTATCACTTTTGAATGTCTGTGACAATTAGATCTATTCAAATATCCTCCTTTCAACAAAAAATGCACAAATACATCATGTAAGCGTGTATGATTTGTCAGCATTTTCTTATTATATACTATATTGATGCCGGGATTTTAATATTTATTCAAATTGTGAAAGTTACGTAAATAATGCTCTTTTTAGATCTACACCAGGAAGTCAAAGTTCAGTAACTATACCTTTGTTGTTACTACTACATTTATGTTATAAAAATTTTCAACTTTAATCATAAATCAGTTTCCCTATCTCAGGACATCGTTTGTTGATAGTTCGTATACATTTAGTCGCTTATTTATTGTTTATTTTGAAAACCAATAGATTTGTTGTTGGCAACCTACTCATCCAATGTTTTTCCATTCCATTGTCGAGTGTCCATCATTTGAGCATTCAAACAGATTTTGGCAACACTCTCAAAGTAAACTTTAAATTGGATTATCACAATACAAATATCTTGAAATAGTAAAACCTTCCTACAAAACTCTTTGTTTTAAAGTTTTAAAATACTGTGTACAAGGCATTTCTTTTCTCAAGTAAAACAGTTCGTTTTGCTTGTATTTGTTAGATTCCAATTGTGTCACCAATGCTTAACAAACTGTTCAACAAAAGAGTAACAATAATCATTTCTTGTGTCAGTTTCCTTGAAAAGTTTGGAGAACTTCACTGGATGCACATAATGTGTCGTGGCGTTGTAGTAAATGAGAGGGATGTCCCGTCTGTCGGTATTCCAGATGCTGTCACCCACGAAACCCTCCCTGTCCGCGACACCAGGGCTAAGACCGACGATGGTTGTAGGAACAGCAATCTCCAAAAACACTTTATGCTTAAGAAAAACTTTCATGACCTGGACGAACATGGGGGCGAGAGAGCCAGGGACGTAGTACAAGTCGCTGGTACTAATGGACACGATGGACATGTCCAGCTTTGCTTCATTTCTGTTTTTCACGAATTTGGACACAAGCCTTTGATGATATCCCCGTGTTTTCCCCGTGTTCCTAGCCAGGATTCTTAGTTCCTTCATTGCTTTTTCGGTCCCTGATTTACCAGATGCTTCGTGCCACCAGGGCCAATTAACCTCGTATTTTTTAAGGTTCATTCCGATGGTGTTGTAGGACGAAAGTTGCAAATGAGCATTGGTCAAATTTGCATCCCTCATGAAATTCCAGAAGTTGAACAGGACGTCGTCTCCCACCACCAAATATCCAGAGACTCCGTAGTGCATTTCCATGGCCTTGATGGCGCATTCGTAACCGAAATAACCTTTGGACGAAGGGATGTTGATGAAAGTGACCTTTCTTCGTCGCCATGGAAACAGCCCACCATCAACGTCATCGGTCAGTTTCTGGTAGCTGGCGACTTCACCGCAGTAGGCTATGTTTGGGAAATGGTCGTTGTAGATGGCATCCAGCAGACGAATATTATTGTAGTATGGAAAATTAAACACCACCACCACCAGGATTTGGTCGAACACGACACTGGGTTTGACTGGAAGTCCGTCTGAAGTCAGTGGATCCACTACTCCCTTCCTAAGGTTATTCTCACAGAAGCGGTTCATGTCCCTTAACCCAGAATCCTGGACTAGAATATTTTGCTCGACTGGGGAAAAGTAAACAATGCGCTTAACCTCATCATTGTTACTTTTTAAACACTCTTCCGCCACGCTGTTCATTTTGGGTTCCTGGTAGCCTATTGCCAACAAGTCTGACAGCCACATGTCGAGGAGCTCAGCATCTGATTTTGCCCAAAATCCACTTTCGGCCATCTTGTTTCCAAGATGCCTGATGCAGGAGAAAAAGGTTCCCTCTGAGCAGGTCCAATTTTTCAGAAATCGGTGGAAGGAACCGGCCTGCGTGTAAAACTGATTTTCGTCATTGAAATCGTCAAGGTAATCGTGAGAATTCCTGAACTGGACAGCGTTGGGTGGAAAGAAGGACAATCGCTGACCAATAAGCCACAGAAGTCGCTGCGCCCAAAAGCCCCTCCAGATATCCGTGACCCTAAAAGCTACAGAAGTGGGCAAAAATAAAGCCCAAAAGGCATCGTAGGAGAAAAAAGTGTTTTGAGAATTAAAAGGCGCGAACACGCCCTCTGGTAGTGTCACAGGGGGCGCCCTGACGTCGAATGTGACATTGATGTAGCGCTGATGAGGCTCCTTTCTGGTCAACCGAAAGATGGCGTCCACGTCCGGGTCACCGTTCACCAATCCCTGTTGAATGGCCGGGGTTTTAAAAGTGCACAACTTGTAAGTGTTGTTGTTGGGCTTGTTAACGCGGTCCAGGGGAAATCCCCTTGGCCAGATGGACGGTTGGCCGAAATGGGCGTAGGGGTTCATAACGTCATCAGTGACGTCATCGTAAATGAGTCCACTCGTGAATTCTGCCTGATGAAAGTTGATCTTTCCACCACTCGGGTGGTTGTCGTCATCTGTATCGTAAATGAACTTTGCCCCATGTTGAATGGCGTAAAGGTAACCGATTATTTTGCGAGTGTAGCTGTTTGTAGGGAGATGTTCGGCAATCCTGAAGCCCAATTTTCTTTGTTGATCGAGGCCCAGAAAGACACATCCTGGAAAACTAAAAAGAATTGATTTGTTTACATGCTAGACAGACATTGCAGCTTCACATAAATTGTGTCACAAGTCATCACGAAAATTGAAAAGCTTGTCCACACCTTCTGATTTCATCACTATTACCATTTACACCATTACCTAAATTTAAAATAAATAAAAGGGAATTTCGGTTGGAATCCTACTCTGACTCTGACTTCTGATGCGTTTTTTACAAAAAAGCATTGGAAGATGCTTGTACAGTGGAACCTCGGTTTACGAACACCACATGTTGTTTGGCTTTACGAACGATGCTTCAGTTTACGAACATATTTCTCTGGACCACCAATCAAAGGTCCAAGTTTCTGCAATTGTTTTACTAGTTTCGGCAGAACATGTTTGCTATTAGTTTTACTAAATACAGGTAACATAAAAAATGTTATAATTTCCAAGGATTTAAATTGAAATCGATATATAGCCTACATTGCAAATATGGCTAAAGTTCGTCCATTAATAAGGTCGATTTAAGACTTAAATCATATTATTAACTACAGATTTTCTTAACAATGTTTGTTAAAGTAAATTTCTTAAACAGAATCTACAAATGAACTTGGTTCACAGCAACGTCAGCATGTCGACACCACGTGGGTGTCTTTATTGTCTAAAATGTTGGAAATCATGTATATATTAAACAGTTTTCTTCTAATATTTCCTTTCTGTATTATTTCCACACATAAGCCATAACATGTTAAAAAAAATGTAGGACAAAAAAACGCATTATTTGGATTTACATTAATTGGAACGGGAAAAATTGATTCGGTTTACGAACAAGGTCGAGGAACAGATTAAGTTCTTAAACCGAGGTTCCACTGTATTTGCAGAGGGACGGTGGGCCACATGTTGGACATCCCTGTATACTGAATGTTATACCGTATTTCATGAATTAATAGGTGCCATCAATTGTAAGCCGCACATTAATGGAAGTAGTACTTCCATTTGATTCCAAGGGAAAAAAGCTTTGATTTCTATATGGAAAATATAGAATTACTTACAACCAATTATCTGGAGTTTTCTTATCTCCAACGACTAAGAGGCGCCATCCTCTGATTTCTGCCAATTTGGCGACATCTTTTGTCGGATGGAATATCGACGTCACGACGATCCATCGTTCATGCGTCGAATTTGATCCGGTTCCGAATCGATGTGTCTTAATTTCTTCTAATCCTTCGTCAATGTTTAGCAGTTGTATCGCTTTGCTATTTCTGAACAACAACAAAAAAGCGCCAAAAGTGGATACGTGTTTTTTGATTTACCAATAAAACGTGCATATTATTTTTTACGAGTTCCTTATACCTGTTTTTGAAGAAAAGGACTGTGCCACAAATGAGAAGAAGGGATAGACATTGAAGTATCCGTCTTCTTCTAGAATTTGAAATATTCGACATGAAATAATTTATGGCATGTACGGTACATGCAGCATGTTAAACAATGGCAACACTCACTTTGTACTGTTTGCAAATTCGAACAGGTATGATCCCATAGGTCATTCGGTGATTTTGTTTTCTTTTCTCTACTGAGAACAGAAAAAAGACTTGATCATTTAAGTTGTATTTACTGTTGGTTTCCACAGCATCAACCATCTTATTTATATCTTGTCAAAAGATAACCTAGCTATATCTTGCCAAAAACCAATTTGTTTACACACATACTATTTCTGGATTTAATGGTGCTCACGTAGCTTTAGGGGATGGTATGTTAGCAAAAATGGCACCAATATCGATTTGCACGAGAATATAATTCACTATTTGCCAACCTTTTTTCATATAAGCCTAGTCCATGCAAAAATCAATATCGTCGGTAATGTTTTTTATTGGCTGAAAAGCATAATTTGCGTTAACTCAGATTAATGTAAACTACG
The DNA here is from genome assembly GCA_034698625.1 of Julus scanicus. Classification (NCBI taxonomy): domain Eukaryota; kingdom Metazoa; phylum Arthropoda; class Diplopoda; order Julida; family Julidae; genus Julus; species Julus scanicus. The sequence continues at coordinate 20,597 of JAQGBW010001105.1, read as the reverse complement.
ATTAAATCCCGGTTTAGTAAATTCTTAATTATGCAGTTGTCGCACCAGGAGTTGGCAATTTTCTGACAACCCAACATGATCAAATGCGTTTCCATGACAACTTATAACGTTAACGTTAATGTTTTTCATAAAACATTTCATCCTATGCATTTTGAATGTCTTTCCACCCATCTTTGTTCTGAATGTATATTTAAAAAATTATAATACAAAAAGGAAATTATGAAAATTAAATTTGATGGTAAGATTTTATAAATTTTGTAGTGTATCTAAAAAAATATGCAATTTGCTTTCATTGTTGCTTTTAATATAATAATTATTTATGTTAATATGTTAATAATGTTATCATCAGAAAATAATACGACAAATCAGTTATTTCGTAGCAAATCGGCGCAAATGCGTATTTTACTTTCATCCTGAGCACTAGTGTGGATTCTATTTTTTAAAGATTGGTTTTACTCGTACGTACAAAATGGACACTTACTTGTTTCAAAAATGAAATATGTCTTAGGTTTCTTTGCTTCAAGTACGATGATTTTTGTAATTAAATAACGAATTTTTCATCTTCTGGTGGAATTCCTTGGATGTATTTTTGGGAAATGGACTAGGTTCATCTGCGAAAACAATATAGCTTCGAAGATCCCTTTACATTCGTGTGGAAATCGATATTTGCGACATCGTGCGGTCATTCTTGGTACTACATTAAAACGAAAATGTTGTTACTAATAAATTAGCCGTGGTGCCACTTTAAGGCGAGATACGATGTATAATTTTAGAGTTAATGCTCTACAAAAAAGAAAAAATAAGGATAGTTTAAGATATTAGAGGAATTTTATATCCAATATAATATAACTTATATTGGGGTCAACATTAATTAATGGGTCTTGCATCAATGATAGTTAATTTGAAATAAGGTTTGTAGGATATGTTTACATCAAAGGACGACGTTTGCTGACTTTTGAACAACATTGTGTTGAGTGCTTACATTTTAATGTAAACATCCTACAAATTCTAATATATACTGGGCATAACTTAATTTTCTGGTCAAACAGGTGAAGTCCACGTCAGTGCCTTCGTTGACCAATACCTGTTGCTTGGTCAATGTTTTAAATCTTGTAAATGTTGATGTCGGTTTTGTTCAAAACTGTCTTGTGCAGATCATCTTGCCCCTTTTGGACGATTTTCCAAATTTGTTTTTGGCTTCATGACACAATCGGTGATGTGAAACAATTAATATTCTAATAAATTCACCTAGATAAAAAAAGAGATTTTTTAAACATGACAATATGTTCGCCCATGCAAAATGGCATAACCTGATAACCTTCCCGGAGTAATTGAATATTGGTATGAGTTATTCGGAAGCCCAGCATCATATGGTGATAAAATCCTACTTCTCATTGTCGTTAAAATTGTCAATATAAATTGAAACTGAATACTGTTTTCTGAAGAGCTTGAGATGCTTGGCATGTGCATGCAAAACATAAAACTAAGTATCCATCAAACAAAAACATAAACATACACAAAAAACACTAAAACAATGTTTTCAACATGTTTTTTCCAAAAGTGTGTGGCAAATTGTGGGAAAAAACACGAGTGTACGCACCTATTACACATTTCACGAAACAAGGCGGAGCTTGGCATATTTCAAAATGAAAACCACATGGTTCAATGCTCTACGTCATCAACTACGTCACGAAGCATTTGAGAAACTTTTTTCCTTTGATCCGGACCACCTTTCGAGCGATCGCTACGAAACATCGAATTGTGGGGAAAAAACGGAGGTTTTCCACACTTCTGGACACATCAATGTTTGTAGGTTATGTTTTTGTGTATGTCTATGTTTCTTTAATGTTTCGTTTGGTGGAAACCCACCTTTAGGGTTTTTGTTTTGGAGAGAGTTGAATTGGCCTTAGTTAACGTTCATAACTTGGAGGTATTTTATTCCATACACACACTCTTGTGTATCACAAACAGTTGTTTTATTGCAAAATATTTTCAGTTTTAATATTAAAATATACAGTTTTTAATTTATAATTAAACATAATTTAAACAATTATAATTTTTTAATTAATATAAATTTTTAATTTTTTCATAGTTTTACCAATGTATAAATAGCTCAGTGACATACTTTCGACAGTACTCCTTTCTGGTTTTATCTTTTTTGAAAAGTTGCGTAAATTTAACCGGATGCACGTAATGGTTGTTAATATAATGCATGTTTATAAATGCATAGTTTTACCAATGTATAAATAGCTCAGTGACATACTTTCGACAGTACTCCTTTCTGGTTTTATCTTCTTTGAAAAGTTGCGTAAATTTAACCGGATGCACGTAATGGTTGTTTATATCGAAAAATTTCATTGGGGTCTTGCGTTTACCACCATAGATGCGTTTGCCTACGAAACCATTTAACGAAACATTTATATTCAGACCATTTATGGTGTTTGGGACAGCGATTTCCAAAAACACTTGATTTTTTAGAAACACCTTCATAACTTGTAGAAATATGTCAGAAACAGATTTTGGGATGAAATATAGATCCGACACACAGAAAGCAACGATGGACATATTTAAATTAGCATCATATCTGTTCTCCACGTATGTTGAAATGAGATTTGGTTTGATTTTGTCGGAATTTTTGAGCGCCGTCTGTTTTAATTGTTGAAATGCTTTTTCCAATGGCTTTTTACCAACCACTGAATGCCACCAACCCCAATTTATATTTCTATCGAAAAAGTTAACTGTACGATACGAGCCTACTTGAAGTTGAGCCATATTCAAATTTCTAATTTTATCAAAATTCCAGATATTAAACATGATGTCATCAGCCAACACTAAATAGCCTTCCACGTTGTAGCGCATCTCCATTGCCCTTATGGCACACTCATAGCCAAAATAGCCTTTGGCAGATGTTATGTTGATGAATGTGACCACCTGATGTCGCCATGGGAATGGTCCCTGGTTAATATCCCTGGTCAGACTCGCATAACTATCAGTCTGTCCGCAGTAAGCGATGTTGGGGAAATGATCTTGATACAGGGCATCCAACAAGCGAATGTTCTTGTAGAACGGAAAATTAAACACGATTATCAACAGCACATCTTCAAAAACCATTTTTGGTTTGGTTCGTCTCGGTTCGGTGTTTTCCATCGAGGAAATGTTGAACTGGTTGTCACAAAATCGATTAATGTCCTTTAACCCCGATTCTTGATTTTGGTTGTTTTGTCCAACTGGTGAAAAGAAAACCCTATGTATTCCCTCCTCGTGTTTACACTCCTCCTTCACGTATTTCATTTCCGGTTGACGGTAACCGATGGCCACCAAATCTGACAGCCACATGTCAAGCAGCTCTGCATCTGATTTTGCCCAGAATCCACCTTCGGCCATCTTGTTTCCAAGGTGACTGACGCACTTGAAGAACGTCTTTGCTGAGCAAGTCCAATTTTTCAGAAATGTAATAAAAGCATCGGTTTGCGTGTAAAACTGATTTTCGTCTATAAAATCATCGAGGTAGTCGTGCGAATTCCTGAACTGGACAGCGTTGGGTGGGAAGAAGGACAATCGCTGACCAATGAGCCACAGGAGACGCTGCGCCCAATAACCCCTCCATATGTCCGTGACCCTGAATGCCACGGAAGTGGGCAAAAATAGGGCCCAAAAGGCATCGTAGTGAAAAAAAGTGTTTTGAGAATTGAAGGGCGCAAACACGCCTTCTGGTAGAGTTACAGGGGGCGCTCTGGCGTCGAAGGTAACGTTGATGTAGCTCTGATGAGGTTCTTTTCTGGTCAACCGGAAGATTGCGTCCACGTCGGGGTCACCGTTGACTAACCCTTGTTGAATGGCCGGGGTTTTAAAAGCGCACAACTTGTAAGTAGTGTTGCTGGGCTTGTTGATGCGATCCAGGGGAAATCCCCTCGGCCAGATAGACGGTTGGCCGAAATGGGCGTAGGGATTCATGACGTCGTCTGTGATGTAGTCGTAAATTAAACCACTCGTAAATTCGTCCTGGTGGAAATTAATATTTCCGCCGTTTGGGTGGTTGTCGTCGTCCGTGTCGTATATGAACTTTGCCCCGTGTTGAATGGCATACAGATAGCCCACCATCTTCCGTGTGTAACTGTTTGTCGGTAGATGTGACACACTTCGAAGTCCCAAGGATTTCTGTTCGTCGATTCCCAGAAAAATGCAACCTGGAAAACTTAATTGAAAAATGAAGTTAGCCTTTCATCATTATAAGTTGTTGATAACGTTTTCAGGCAATGGAATACGGTTGCCAGAGTATTAGTTATGGTTTTCACCAGTAAACGCCTAAATTGTGTAACTTGTAGCATTTTTATTACGAGAAAGAGCATTTTATAGTAGATTGCCTTTCTGGACAATGAAATGTTGAATTCATATACATCTCGAATAATAAATATACGATTTACATCATAATGTTTTTCAATGTCTGTTCCTATTTAGTAAATTTCATTATCAAACCCCGTTAAAGAAAAATGTTTTACGTACGTCCAGTTTTTGGGTGTTTTTAAATCTCCCACAACTAGAACTTGCCATCCTTCTATCTTCGATAATTTTTCGATGTCCTGAGAAGGGTATTTAATAGTTGTCACCACAATCCAATTCGTCTCACTAGAACTCGATTCCGCCTTGTTTTCAGCAACTGGAGTATAATGACTAAAATGCGCAAAACGTTTTTCGAATAGATGAGAATAATATCTATGAAATATTAAATTAAATGCAGACGGTTCCTTCAAGTGTCTGGAACTATATGTGACTGGATTCGTTCAAACGTGATTGTTTAGTTGACTGCAGTGCAATTGGAAGCAATCCTAAAAAGGACACTTGAAATATTAAATTGCTAATAATATATTGGAATAGCCTACCTGTTTTCCGAGTATAAAGATATTATAGTAATGAAGCAAAAGTTGACAATTATTCCCATCCAAATAATTAATTTTTTGCCAACTTGATAAACAAATGGACCTTTCCACTTCTTGTACATTGTCACTTCTCATTTGCACGGAATTTGCTTGAAAAGTCAATCCATTGGTGATTTTTAGACGTTAGTTATATTTCACACTGTTAAATACGTGTGAGTTGAGCTTTTTGACATGTTTCTCTTTCAAAAAAGTACACCTTCTGCATTTTATGTATAAGCTTTGTTATGGCAGTAACGAATTGTCAGCATTTGATTAAAATATTGATAGCGGGAGTTAGGTAAATAAAGCGCTTTTCGGTTGTTTACCAGGAAATCAAATTTTCAATGACAATTTCATTTTGACTTCATTCCTATTATATTCAATAGACTACCAGTTAGTTCCAATTGTAGTGATAAATAATTGCATACTAGGGTTTATCTGCTTGACAAAGTTTTGCAAAAACTTGTACTGATTCGGGAGTTTGTCCAGCCAAAATGAAAATGTTTCATCAGTTTGTGAAGGCCAGAGATTTTAGATGGCTTTTTGCCCCCAAAATTTCAAACCTTAGATTAATTATAATTATTTTGATGGGTGTCAGTCAAACAGGAAGTACTTGAAGGATGCAAAATAGACATATAGTTTGATTTCAAAAGTTGTAGAGTAGGACTGTATCGGTTTAAAAATGCTTTCTTTAGTATTACAATGTCCTTCTGTGAATTTACTTCAAGTTTTGTGGTGGGCGTTGATGCACTTCTGTACAGCTTCAAAGCTTTGCAGTGAAGCCTTGTTGAACATTTCAAGGGCCTTTGGGTCCTATAGGTGCAAAGCAAATGTATTGCATGTGGTCAAGTTCCTTGGACGTATTAGCCTTATGGATAAGACCAGACCTGCCAGACAGGTTAATGAATACCTAAAAGGAAATGCACGGGAACTGGGAACAGCAGGGTTCAAAAGGACAAAACGCCTACATGAAGCCCTTCTACCCAACCAAAACTTCGCAAGTGTCTCTATAAACCAATGGGTACAGTTGGTAGATAAGGCTGTTCGACATGGAGACTAAATGCCCACTATGTCTTGCCCCCGTTGAAGACGTGGAACATGTCCTTATGACCTGCCCAGCTCTTGGCACTGTGCCAGATAGCTGGACTGTCAAAACACTGCCATCTCTTCTAGGGTTCCATGAACACCTGAAAACAGACACCGAACTGCGGGAGGTAAAAGACCGACTTAAGAGATGGCGACACCTTCGCCTTGAACATACTATTCTGAGGGAAATCTCTCCGATTGTCCCAGAAGCAGCTACAGCAGTGTAGTCGCTATGCACAGATTGGCACTTTGTTCATTGGCCTAATATATGGCCCTCTGTTTGAAAGGAGTAAAAACATCTATCTATCTATCTAATTTATTTTCAGAGATGCATGAACACGTTATCGATAGAAACACATCTGTCTTTGTTTGGGCATGCTCTTTTCCTTGAAATGTGTCGCTTGGATTCACTGCAATGTTTCGAAGCTGTACAGGAGTGCATCAATGTTCATCACAAAAAAAAAATTTTATGTTCAACACTCATAGAGTACTCATACAGTACTTGATATAAATTCACAGGACATTTAAATATTAAGTAAATCAGTTTTAGACTGATACCGCCCTCCTCTACAACTTTCAAAATCAAACCATATGTCTAGTTTGCATCCTTCAAGTACATATACTTCCTGTTTGAATGACCTTGAAAACATGGTCAAAGCACCATTAAATTGCACATCCCATGGTTCCTATATGTTCCCCTTATCACAATTTTCGATTTGGCCCCCGTTAAGAAAATTGGGGAGGAGGAACAAATTTTTTAGTCCCGCTGTATATGGTTATGGTTATCAATATATGGTTTTTTGCTTTAAAGGAAAAATGTGCTACATACGTCCAGTTTTTGGGCGTATTCAAGTCTTCAATAACTGGAATAATTGTCACCACAATCGAATGTTCATCGCTAGTGTTCAATAACGAGTGAGTTTTGGCAATAATGTAAACTGGCCTATGATAGCTGAAATACACAAAGAGTTCGAAAGGATGAGAATAATGCATAAGAAACAACATTTCCAATAAAGATTTTCTTTTATTTGCACAGAACATTATGGATTGATTAAGTACCTAACTATATATAGGTAAACCTTGTGAAAACCTCATCTTCAACTTGTTTTTAAAAGAAAAGAATCTGTGTGTTTGTGTTAAGTTAACAAAAATAAACTTCATGTAATTTGAATCGTGGGTGCGTCTCATCAAAGAATTACTTCGAAAGCCTTTTATACATAATGACACATATCCTTTTTACGAAGGTTTTAAAACTACTACTACTACTACTACGTATACATTTATCTTTAGCTGTTCACAATATCTTGATAGAGCATTAAGGTTTAGTTAACTTATTAAGTGCATATTTATCAATAAGTTGAAACATTATGCGATACGTGTAATTCGTATTTTGAATGTATCAAGTCATTGAAAACTAAAAATTTTTGCAAATTTTTTTTTGCATAATTTTTTTTCAGAAAAAATAAGTTTTCTAATGAACGTGATATCTATGAAAATATTCTGTGTTACAATCAATATATATTGATAAAAATTCTTACCTTGTTGCCAGCCATGAGAAATACGAACATAATAATATAATTAACACAAAATATAACACTTTTCGTTGGGAAATGCACGAAGTGTTGAAAACTTTTAAGCTTGTCATATTATATCCCTGTAATATTATTCGTGTTTATAGCTTGATAAAGACAATACATTTTGAATCAGACACCCGCTGTGCACTTTTGCTGTATATGAGATAACTTTGTTTTTCAAAAAGATAACGTGTATAATTACCTAGATTCCATTTCTAATTGAAAATGAACATTAGGAAATCTACACTGTTAAAACTATATCCGTCAACAAAAATAAACTTCAAGTAATTTGAATCGTGGGTGCGTTTCATCAAGGAATTACTTCTTCTTTAGCTGTTAACAGTTTTACAGGAAAAATCGAGTAAAATTGGAAGGAAATGTTTAGTAAACTGGATATTCTAGCGATTTCTTAAAATTTATTCAAGTCCATGTGGTATTTTGAATACAGAACATGTCGGTGTCAGCATTTTATTTTCCGCTTTAATACAATAAATCTACTTCAAGACATCAAGTACATTTAAAAAAATATATGTATCAGTGGTGTTTAGTCACTGAGCTAGGTGAGATAATGGTTATGCTATCAGCTTTTCAATCTGTGGATCTGGGTTTGAATCCTGGGTTGGCTGTGAATTGTCTGTGGGTTTCTATTTTTTCTGCAATTGTTTTCAAGCAAATGCCAACTTATAAAATCATAAATACTTGGAAAGTTGAACATGACTTCTAGTGACAAATAAAGAAAAAATATAGGGCCAATACAAAAATGTAGGTAAGGGAAGTCAAAAGCCAGATCCATAACTTTGGGATAAGAATTGGCTCTGAGAGCTAAATTGTACAGACTGGAGCAGCAAGCAGGTGCATAAGCACCACAGCTGAACTGGGCGAATCCTTTTCGATGGAACCTTCTCTTTTTTGTGGTTTCAACTGTGCTGCAGCGCTTTAACGTGGGGATTCAGTTACTTCCTGGTCACTGTCTTTTTTGGAATGGGAAAACGTGGCGAATAAATGGGGAAGAGCCCAGCACGTATTCTTCCCGTCAGTCTTTTTGTCTGGCATACAACAGCTAACTCAGAACTGGCATGGACCAGGGGAATCCGACCGTCTAATTAATTAAACGGTCTATTTTAACATTATTTTTTACTGAAGTATTCCCCTTATTGTTATGGTAACACATTTACGGAAATCAGTACATTTCACGGAACTATCTGTTAATTCTTCTTCCGGCAGTTTTCCGTAACTATTATGGAATTTGTTTTTACGGTGTACACTAAAAGTGACATACATATGTAATTTGGAGCACTCGAGCACTTATATTCCTTAGCAAAGAAACGATTTTTTCTAGGTACAACTGAATTACGTTATCTTATCAGTCTAGCACAATAAAAACAAAATAAAGGGTTTTCTAAATGACCTGAATTCGGAATTCCTATATCGCACTCGAAGCTAGGCTATCCGGAAGCATCCATTTTTCCTAAAATGCCATATCAAAGAATATGCCCTAGCTAACAACTTATTCTTTTTACCTGAAAACGATAAGCTTTATCTTTCTTATTTTTTAGGTTAACACAATACTTCTAATTAAACAGATGAATCAGTGCCATAGTAATTCTGGAATTTTATCTGAAACCTAGAGCAAAATAATGATTAAATGTTCCCTTTAAATACATTCGCAAAACAATAATATTACTAATAAAATCCAAATACATTATCAAGCAGTCTATAGTGTCAATTCCATTCAGTAAACTTGAATGGTTTCTTAAACTTTGAATAGGCAATGCCATAATAATAACAATTTTATTCAAATATTCGCATTTATTTGCCAAACGTTTTCTATTAATTAGTGATTCATAATCATTTCCATAATAAATTACCAGTACATCAAAAATTCAGAATTAACAATGTATTTAAATTAAGTGGCATTATCAATATGGATAGTTGATATATGGCTAATAAAGTTTTACAATCCATTGTTGCTAGTAGCATTTTCCGCGAAAAATTTCAATAATTTTACAGGAGATACGAAATTGGTGATTGCATTGAAATATATGAATACTGTTTGAGCTTGATAGAACTGTAGATGACATGAAATTATTGAGGCATCCAACTTATCTTTAAAAAAACGAATTCTTTCTATTATAAAATGTGTGCGTTAACATGATGTGCCTAATTCTGACTGTACACGTAGGAGTGACGTTACCAATACACCCATACCTCGTTTTACGGCCTAGATACGTTCCGGAAAAGTAGGCCATATCGAAAAGCCGTATAACGAGTCAATTATTACCATAGGAACCCATGTATTTTAATTAGATCCATCCCAATTTTTTACAAAATAATATATTTTTTAGTTCATAAAGCATTTTATTCTATTTTCTATGAAAGTGCTTACATGAAAATAAAAGTACAAAACAATGTACTATAATAAACGTTAATTTAAAAAAAAATCATATGCACACATGTTTGTATACATATAATGAAAATTGAAAAATAAGCAATGGCGGCTCGGCCATATGCACTGTGGAACTGCGAAAACCCCAATCACTGGCATTGATAACATTTAATATAACGTTTCTATTTTTCTTTAACTTTTTCTAATTTCATTTATTCTTAATCTATTGTTTAATTTATTTAATTAACTCCTCAGTCATCCCCCTGTAAACGAAAAAAAAAGATTTTAAAAAATTTGTATGCAACTGTTCGTTTCACAGTTCCCAGCGGCAAGGTGTTTGATTGTTGTGCGCATGCGCACATAGAAAGCTGCACGCATAACGGCCGTATAACGAAACATTGTGGGCCGTATATCGAAAACGTGCCATAATTAAAAAAGGCCGTTATAGCGAAAGGCCGTATAAAGAGCGGCCGTATATCGAGGTATGGGTGTATAGAAAAAATGAACACGGAGCAAATGTTTTCAATTTATGTGCAAGGCGTGTGCGCTGCCGCAGCTTTATTGTAGACAAACAATTTGCAGACAAATAACTTTAATCACCCAACATGATATATATCGTTATACAAGTATATGCTTACATATTTTAAAACTTACCTACGATAAGCACGTGCTTTTTCAAGGTTTTGTAACAACAAAAAACTTCCATTATCATGTGTTACCCTACATACTGAATACAGATAGAAATCAGATGTTTGCAAGCATCATAGTTTACTTTCCAGCATTTCTTATAATAGTTGCCATTCACATAAACTTCGAAAAATTTTTAAGAAAAACGATCATGGAGAATCGTTAAAATAACTTATAAATTCCGCATGGAACTGTTATAGCGCATGGGCAATATAGCCTTTGGGAAGGTATACAAGCCATTTATGTTAATGTACCCATAGGCGGAATTGCCGGTTAGGGTGCTGGAGGCCACTATAGATCAATGCAGTCCCAATGCAGACCGCATTCTACATGCCCACAACGTTTGGCAACATATAGCGCTGAAACGCCCTGCATATACATATAAAGCCCATTCCAGACTATCAAAATACGGAGCAAAAGCAGTGTTTTCAAAACATGTATCCATAAAAAAGTTTCCTCACCAATTTCCAGTTTAGATGCATCAGCAAACTTTTTGGTATTTGATACCAAGGCGTGTACGCTGCCCTATAGGCCTATTGAAAGACCCGGAATTTGCAGACGACATTTTTTTAAACTGTAAAAAATTCTACATGCCCACAACATTTGGCAACATTGCCCTGAAACACCCTGTATATGGGGCTCATCCAACATAGTATTAAATTGGGTTTGGGATTATTTTTATTTTAATGGTTTGTGTGAAAAATTAATATAGGAAAGAGCACATGGGCGCAGCAGATTTTTATAGGGACTATATATATATACCGGTATTTGCCTGGAAACAATTGAGGAAAACCACGAAAGCAACTGTACGACTATTTTGGCAAATATCTGATTGAAATCCAAATAACGACTTGTTTATAATGGACTTCTGCAATGATAAACCATTAATACTATTACTGGTATAATATGAAATTGTTAAACTTCGACTAGTTTTTAATGTTGTTTTAAGTGTATATATAAATACATTATACTAAGTACCTTCACTCATCACTCCTGCAGCTAAAATAAGACAACACTGCAATATGCGGATGTTCGCTTTTATTAAAACATGTAGCTATAAAGTACAGCACAAATAAAATGTTTGATATGTAATTGAAACTCTCACATGTTGTTTAATTCTCTCTGATTTAAAAAAAGTAATGCGAAATTACTGTTTTCTAATTTGTCGATAATATAAAGAATGTGACAAAATCAGTGGCAGCTCGTCCATAGGCCCTGTCGAACTGCAGCACCCCCAAACAGAAAAGAAAAATGAAACTAAAAGCATACCTAAAATCGCCGAATAGAGCAGACTAGATGTTTTTACTCCTTTCAAACGGAGGGTCCAAAAGTGTACCAATAAGCACTGTTGTACCACCCTGCAGTTAAGCTATGGCGCTTTTGTGCTCCTCAGTTCATGTGGCGAGGTGTTTTCCTGTTGTGCGCATCCGCATATAGGAAGTTGCACACCAGGCTACGAGGGGAAAGAGCGCTGTCCCTCCGGCAGTGACAGATTTACAGAGTGGCACACTAACGTGCATTGGCCAAAGTCTGGTTTTCCATTTGAAAGGAGTCGCTAAAAATTTTCTGGAGCAGCACCCCCACTAATTTCAGCTACGAGCCGCCACTGGACAAAATTATATATGCATGCAATATGTGGACAAACCAGCATTTATGTACAATTCCGAAAAAACAACTTTGTGAGGACCAGGATTTGAGTCCTATTGATATAATGAATACCTATATAGTTAATATGGCAGGTTAGGTTTCAGGCCCCTGCTGTAAAGCAGATCACATGTCAATGCAGATAAAATACTAAAATGCATGTTTAGACTAACATGTATAAATGCATGCCAGGCAAAAGCAAGCGACATAAAAGTAAACAATAAAGAAGTCACACTTTAAAATAATTTCGTGCTTTGTTTATGGACTATAATGAATGAAAATAGGCCTTTAGTACTGAGGCGGTTGTTTGCCATGCGCCACACCTGCATGTAGGCTATATCACTCTGTAAAATGGATTGTTTGTTAATGGTGGCCTATTTCTGCAGCGCGAGGGCTAAACACCAATGCCAGGGAATGAGCCTTCATCACCTACTGGGAATTTTTCCTATGAGGGGGACTTCCACCCCCTCTCGAGGGGTCTTTAATGTGCAGTGAGCAAGAGGGATCTACACAGGACCTTGGTTTAAACTCATCGGAAAGAGTAGCAACTTAAGGAATTTTCGCCCATCACTAAAAACTACCAACTTCACACAGGAAGCGAATCCCGCACCTTATGTCTGGTGCAAACCATAGCAAACATAAAACAGAAACAAGGTTTCTGCAAAACAATTTTTCGAAACATGGTTTCTTGAACATGTTTCGATGAACAGGTTTATACAAATGTATTGTCCACACCAAGTATTTCGAAATGGGTTAAGTGTTTGCTGTTCATGGCACTACTACCAAAGTGTTTATACTATGACCAAAAATTGGCGTCTGCTCTATAGAAAGCACGCGGTCCATGAACAGCAAACATTTTTCCATTGATCCGGACTGCCGCTCGAGCTAACACCGAAATGTTTGCTGGAAACAAGCTTTTTCCGCAAGAAGTTTGCTGAAACACGATTACCTTTAGACAGAAAACTGGTGAGCAAACGTTTTTCATGAATATGTTTCCGAAACCCTGTTTCTGTTTGGTGTTTGCTCTGGTCATTTGGCATTGGGATCTAGAGATGCAAACACATAACCAACTCGACCACCTTGCAGCATAGATTCTAAACTGGGTCATTTCTAAGAATTTATATATTAAAGAATTTAGTCTATACATATACTATACATTCCGAACACAAGTTTAATTCTTTTGGAATCTCTAGAAATAGCACTACATACAAGCATTTTTAATTACTTGTGTTATAAAATAATCTTTATACTAGGGGTACTGCAGATCCCACAATTTCGCACATGTCTGCAGTTTAATCAGTTAATTGGGGCCATTTTACATGTTTTAGAAGTGCTGGGGAAAAAAGGAGGTTTTAACGGCAAGTTACTCCATGCAAGCCGCTTTTGTGCCAATTTCACAAAAGATACTCAACTTTTGGATCTTTGCAGAGCTGCTGCAGTGGCCAAATGCACATAGCCCAACTGCCCAAGTGAAAAGTTCGTTTGAGTACCCCTTTAGTATAGCATGATGATTTTTTATTTACAAATATACACCTCTATGCAGCTTAAGCCAATCTGTAATTTGCAGAACAATATATATTTTCATATGCTTTCCTTATTTAGACGATAATGATGCTTCTCACCAGGCTGAAATCATGTGCAAAACGAAATTGTGCAAAATGACTGCCCCATGCTTAATCATGTAAATGCTGACAAATTTTGCATGCCATACTATAATATGTATAAAGCGAGGTGGGACCATATTCATATTTTGAAAAGTATGCATTCTTGAGCAATATAAGGAATTAAGGGTCAATTTTTTTGCATTTTAGAATGTATTAGATTCTGCTCTTTGGCGGCCATTTTTCTTGCATTGGGACTTTTAGGAAATTTAGGTAGGGCGCCCTACCCTCTCATGTTCTACATCCACAATGACAAAAATGAAATACGTGATTATGAATAGCTCTAATTGTTGAACATGTAAATGATTTATCTTCCTTAGTGATGTTATGCTCGATGAAACATATGTATAACACGTACCTGGATATACAGGTATACGTATATCTGAAGGGAAATCACGGTTTTTAATAGCCCTAACGGAAAATTCCGTCGAATGATTTCATACAAACAACTAAACATATGTTTTTTCGTATACCAGTTAGCTACATCAGTTAATCGATATCACATGCAGTGATGTTATGCCATCCATGAGAATATGATGTATGAGTAATGAGTATATACCTGAATATACATGTATACAAGTGAAATAAATTTATAATTTTTAACTAACCCTAACGGAAAATCACGAGGGTGTTTAAGTTCCATCGAATGATTACTTATATACGAAACACTAAACCTAAACAGATTTTCATTTCAATCACGAACGTTATCCTAAAGAACCATATACCACTTTAATAGAAACATACCAGGTATATAACGAAAGTGAAATTACCGTTTTAACTATAATTTATACTAAAAGAAAAACACGAGGGCAACCCCATCGAGAGTATTGGAGAACATAAAAAGAATTTTGTATCAATTATACATGTACAGGTAACTTAAAGAATCCTAAATAACAAAGTATGTGTACTTACTGTGACCATTTCTATATTTATGTTTGGATCCGAAATCTGGGTTTCGTATGTCACATTCAACCAATTCATTTTAGGATATCCGGGCCCGGTCTGTCAACGTCTTGCACCTCTGCAACCTCTTGCACTGCACATGAATGTTCTGAACAGAATGACTGCCCAGTGCCCAAACATTTGCACGTGAGGTGAGGTCACCCACAAGACGGCCAGTTAACAGTGCCACTGCTGGTGACTTTATCGTTAGGCGATTAAATACAGAGAACTATAATTGGTATACATGTCGGCCTTAAAGTAATTTTCCTTTTCCTTTCATGTTAAGCGCCTATGGGTGTTTAACATGGAATTTCCTGGAAGCTTGTGAATGTATATTCATGTCACCAGGTTATATTGAACCGTTAAAGGGCTAATTATATTAGGGCTGATTTATTTTATTTCTATAAATAAACGCACATATAACCGTGAAGCTTGCTTAATCTACTTTAATTAAAATATATAATGTTGATATATTCATTCTTCAAATTTGTGGTTTTGAAAATCTGAAAATTCCAGGTGGAGGCTTTGAGCCATTAAAATGCGTTAGTTCCTCCCAGGCAAATTCATGTAACAGAATACCTTTAAGGCAGTGGGGTGCATTGACACATGGGGTAAGGTGAGACGGTGACATTATTAAATATTTATGTTTAGTGTGATTTTATATGCCGATAATTAATACATATTTTAATGCTAAATTAATAGAAACACGCATACATTTAGTGCAATTGCCATGCAATCTAAGTTTCTGTGGGCAATCACCATGTGGAGTAAACTGAGACAACTGATTTGGGGAAAGATGAAACACATTCAGTTAACAGGTTTTGAATTTACATTTTAGTAATTGTTGTCAATTTTGATGATTATTATAGTGCATATGTCTAACATAGCTAAATGAATGAATATGTGCATGTCAAAAACATTTTAGAGATACGTCATTACGTCATATTTCAATTGCAACTCATGACTTACGTTTTTCAGTCTAACACTGATATAAATACAATTATGTTATTGTAATTTTGTGGAATTATTTTGTTTAATTAAGAATTCAATTTAATTTAATTCATGAAGTGTCTCACTTTACCTCAGAAGTGGGTACAAATTATTTCATAAAATTTGCTTCATATAAAACTTTCATACACAACCACTTAGTTAAACCGCATTTTCTTTCAATTTTAGATCAATGGGAGAATTGAATGCATGTGCAAAAATGTTTAGTAAAAAGTGTCTCAATGCACCCCATCCTCTATACTTATTTATATGAAACCATCCACATACATGCATGAGTCAAATGCATGTGGAAATTTGTGTTACATGCATGCATGTATATATCATATTGTCATAATCTTATCTCAAATTAAATATTTTAGATGATGTTTATTAATTTCGAGAGCCATGCAGATCATTTTTGTGCATTGTAATTTCAACTAATGTGAATTTCGTGTGAATTCAAGAATGACAACAATTCATGTATATTTTGTAAATTCGCTAGGGGACTATAAACCAAGCCAAAATAATAATTGCTCTCTATATATACATATGAAGCGACGCGAGATTATAAATGAAAGGTTGAAAATTCCTCTATACATCGCGTCATCAAGTCCAGCAGAGATATTTGAAAACTCTGCCACAGATAATTACAGGAAACCCTGTTTGAGTTGTTAACTCGAGATCTATTCATGGATTGAAGAATGCGCGGCACCTCTTTCCCCCCTTCCCCCGAAAAAAAAGGATTAAGTTTTCTATGTATTTTCTAAAAATTCTAATTATAAATGTGCATTGGTCAACACAGAAAAATATCAGTTGGCCATTTCTCTTCAAGAATGCTATATTTCACTAATTTTTTGGGGGAAAAGTTTTTAAAAAAATCCCAATGAATATTTTTTATTTATTTATTTTTTATACATATTTAAGATCGAAAATCGAATCGCATGCATTTTTTTAAAAGCTATTTTCTCATTCAAAATTTGTCTTTGTGCATGGTGCCATTATTCAAAATGAAACATTGGGAACCTATATAAAGCTTAATATGTTCGGCATATATATTATGTCAATAAATTGTAATTATTGTTGTATTTTGGTATTTTGTGAACAAACTTCCGGCTGTTAAATGTAACATGATGCAGCGTTAAAAATTTGCCCAAAAAAGTAAATTATTCTACAAATATATATATATATATTTTTTTAAATAGTGAAACATTATGCTCTATTGCAAACTTAAGCGAACGTGGATTTGTATAAAGTCCCTTAAAGAAGCAATTTTATGTATATTAATATTAACCTGCTTGCATTGGGCCGGATGAATATATGCGAACATATGATGAACTCATGCGAAAATGCTGATAATCATTTACATGTATACCTGATGATTATTATTTTATTAAGAGTTATAGGGAATAGATAACCAAAAATTGTTTGATTAGCCCACTGCAGCAAAAATTCAATCTAAGTATATTCTGTTTATATATATAAATCAAATGTCATGACTATAATTTCAAAAAAACTCTTTATGTATAATACTAATTTGTCATAATATGCTCCAAAATGAAATTATACTAAATGCATGATGTATAGTATTTTTTTTCAATTTTTTATATTTGTTTTAAGTTGTTTACATATGTGTATAGTCAATGCAACATACTTCAACACCCCCATGCACCCAGCAGAAAAAAATGTTATTCAGAAAAATGCAGTTGAAAAACGACAGTTTCTTAATTACTGCATGCACTTCTGCACATTAACTGCAGTTTTTCTGGTGGATAACGAAATAAAAAACTGCACTTTTCTGCCATATGGAACAGCACTTTTACAGCAGTTTACAGTTTTACTGCCGTTTTATTACACAAAAAATGCAGTTTTCCTACAATTCATATAATTGTAAAAAATTCCAGTTTTGAATTCTGCCATTAACTGTACATTACTTCAAAAAAAAAAATAATAATAATAATAATAAATAAATACTGCAGTTAATCTGAAGAAAGTGCAGTAGATTTTCTGCTGAGTGCCCCGATTCGGTTGATTCCGGTTAATCGACGCTCACGGGCCATAGTCCCTAGAGTGATATATTACAGGATATGAAGGTTAAATAATTATGGGAAAAAAAGATTACCTTAATGATGCTGACAGTGACCTGTTCGCTGCAGGGGGTCTTTGAGAGCTGGTAGGTCCTTTGGGCCTCTTCACTCATCCCGCGTTGGATTCGCATTCGGGAACACTGCTGCTGCAGCGGAGACAAACATCCGCCGGGCGCCAGGATACGTCTCTAGCTCGCCGGTAAAGCGGGCGCTTAAGCGGTCGATGTAGCGGTTGAAATCTCCCCGAAGCTAACTCACTTTGGATACAATGGAGGGTCCCAACGGATCAACCGCCATGCGGCGGTGTCGAGGACCGGAAGTCATCGATATACTCAGGAATTTCAAAAAAAAAATTGTAAGAGTTTTTCTGCGGTATTTAAGGTCAAACCAAGTACACTAATCCCTAAGCATCCTTTTGATTCAGCGACCTCAATAGGGGATTATTGACCAGTTTGTTCCTTAAGTGCCGGCACGATGATATTTCTGGATTGGGAATTCTAGTTTTCCCTGTGGTTATTTTTTACACAATCGAGGATTCTGTGAGAGGACCTTGTTGCTGCTAAGACCAAAGAGGTGTTCTCGATATTTCAAGTGCAAATTCCTATGGCATTCAGGTGAGAAAATCATAATCGATGCTTCAGGGTCTCCATCAGGAAAATGTCATTGCTTCAGTTGTATATATGATGAGCTCATGATGAAGAAAACGAATGTTTATGGGCACTTTTCCTCTTCTCTTGGTTTTACATTCCCTAAATTTCTGTTTTCATATGCGACTCCAGGCGAAGATTTCCTCGACCAGGCCCTTTGAATCTCAATTGCACGATGCTGTCACAATCTGCAAGTCCTAGTGTGCACCAAATCCATCTTTTTTCTGTGCGGAGTTTTCACTTATAGTTTTCATCTCATCTTGATACAACCGCACGATATTCCTGTTGCTCTGGTTCTGATCAACTTTCCCCCCTAGAAAAAAACCTTGTCATCCACCAGGCGTCGCTACATGTATCCATGAGGGTTCCGCCCCATCGGGTCCCTGGAACCCGCATACCACACGCCCCTTTCTTTATCATTGGTGCTTGGAAATAGTTTGAGGGACCCTGATTGGTGGCGTGAATCGGCGTGCGACTGACGCGTTCCATAAAAGGGGTGTGGCGATCGTATGCATGGGGATTTCTCTTATGTTATACGTAATTAAAGAGACCATATTACATTCGCATGAGGTGGTGATATCATTCTTAAATCCGAGAGGCTTTTCAACACGCTTTTTAACGGTTTCTGCAAAAAAATTCTCCAGCTGAGCATCCACATATTTTTTTTTTGATTATCAAAATACACTTAATACAGGAATGATCTTTAATCTCCTCTTAATTCACCTATACATTTATCACATTTTTAGTTTATAAATTTGTTAAAGCTCGAAGGCTACATGTATTATACGCAAATTAACAGTAAAACACAACTATCCTCAACATATATTCTGAACTTAATGCATAGTTTTAAAGTTAAAAAAAATATATATCTAAAAAATTCACTTGGCAAATATATATTTCAATTAAAGCAAAATATACATATTCGTTCCATTTTGGATGTTTTTAAAAACAAATATCTGACGAGGAATCTTAAAATTTTAAAATGTTTTAAAAACAATAGTTAACGAGCAAATTATTGTATTGCTTGATAGACAGTATATTATCTTCCCCTAAAAACGATGCCGTTCCAAAACGTCGAAATATTTAAGTCATTTTCTGCATGGCAAAAACACTGACGAATTATGTTTTCGTATACAATTTCAAACTATCTGGAAAATATAAATACGCATTACATTTGATATGTTGTATATACCGCATAAATAGTATATAAATTGCTCAAATGTTCCAATTTTATCGAGTAATTATGTTTGAAAAATGCATTTTCCTTTATAATAAATTTGAAACGCATTGTGTTTCAAAGTGTCCCAGGTGTATTAGGCGTTCCTATAATAAATTAAAAACATGTGCATAAAATATTTAATTTTATTTAAGAAAGATGATAAAATCCTTTGGTCCTTTCAGATGAAACTAACATCCACATACTATTTTCCTGTTTAGTGGCGACTCGTAGCTAAAATTAGTGGGGGTGCTGCTCCAGTAAAATTGTATAGCGACTCCTGTCAAACAGAGGGCCAGACTCTTGCCAATGCACGTCAGTGTGCCACTCTGTAAATCTGTCACACTGTCGGAGGGACAGCACTCTTTCCCCCTCGTAGCCTGGTGTGCAGCTTCCTATGTGCGCATGAGCACAACAGGCAAACACCTCGCCCCTGGAACCGAGGAGCACAAAAGTGCCATTGCTTTACTGCAGGGTGGCACAACAGTGCTTATTGGTCCAATTTTGGACCCTCAATTTGAAAGGAGTAAAAACATCTATTCTGCTTTATACGGCGATTTTAGGAATGCTTTTAGTTTCATTTTTCTTCTTTTTTTTTTCTTTGGGGGTGCTGCAGTTCCGCAGGGCCTATGGATGAGCCGCCACTGCTCCTGTTCCTAATGCCAAAGTTTCATTCGTTAAATTGTGTTTAATTTGGTAAAAGAATAGATTTGATGAGGATAATGAGTAGCTTAATTTTCATCTTATTTCAATTGCTTTTCGGTACT
>JAQGBW010001104.1:0-29623 GCA_034698625.1 Julus scanicus | reverse complement strand
AGCTATTTTAAACAATTTTTATTTTTATTTAATCTATTTTTGTTTGGCTGTGATTGTGTTTTAAAATTTCACCCATTAAAAGTGATAGGGTTGTGATTCACCAATCGGGATACGTGATCGAGTGAACAGAATAAGATTTAACAGGAACCTGACCTCAAAGTGAGATATGAGATGAACTCCCACGCTGATTTGAGTTGGAAATATGTTGTTGTTGTAGAATCATTCGTTCATTGTGTATCTCAGGGAATTACACATTTTCCTGTATTTTCGCTTATTGGTCTACGAAAATTCTCTTTTTTATCACTTTATGGAATGATGATAAACGTCGGACTGCCATTTTTACAGAAATTTTGTTCTATATATTTCATGAAATTTCCCTCAACATACGAAAATAACCCCTTGGTCACCCCCCACACCCCTTCGTTACGGAAATTTTCTTGTTATACTTCCCGACTGTTGTTATACAACCCGACTTGGTGCCATTCAAAAAGGACGTCCTCGAGAGGGGAGTGGGTCTGCTGGCATGTGGACAGGGTGGAGGAAGGGGGTAGCCATAATGGACGTCCGCTAATGATTGTAATTTTCAGTTGTTGGATTTTTTTGTTAAATTAAGTTATAAAGGTCAGTGAATGAGGAATTGGACACAGGAAGAAATGTGTCCCCAGTCCCAATTTCACGTAGTACTGGAATTTTTAAAACCTTGGAAAAGTCGGCAATTATGCCTAACTTTGTGTTAAACACCAATTTTATGCTGGAATTTCCCTTCGATGTCAGGCAATTTCGGTTGATCAGAAAATTCTGGAAAAATGTCGTGGAAGAGGTGCTTGGAATTTTTTAAGATGGGCCTTTGTATGTTCAAAAAACATTTCTTCGCACCCTACTTTTAATTTAAAAAAAAAATAAGTACGTCCATGAGGGGGAAAAAGGTTAATTTTTTTTGCTAAAATGGACACCGTGTGAACAGGGGTTAGGTGGGGGCCAATTTGTGAAGAAATATCAGCGACGTCTTTTTTGAATGGCCCCTTAACCAAATTTCGCCTTTTTTCCCTAGGGCAGTCAATTTGCCACCCCCTTTAGGATGACACCCGGTGCAGCCCTTACTCCCGCACCCCCTTCATACGTCTATGGGTGGGACCGAGTGGCAACTTCCCTGGTGAAAAAAGCAATAGAAACCAATAGGGATTTCTATTGTAATTTGGCCACTTTATTGATTTTAATTGTTTTCTATGGTTCCTGTATTGACTTCCATTACTTCTATGGTTTAGCTGTATTGACTGAACAATAGAAAACAATTTAAACCAATAAAACCAATAGAAATTTTCTATTGATACCATTTGAAAACAATGGGCCAAATAACAATAGAAATCTGTATTGTTTTTTTCACCAGGGTTTCTATGCAGTTTGGTTTAGAAGTTCGAATATCACTGGATATTATTTTTCAATCCGTACAGTAATCCCAAATCCGTTGGGATTGCCCTACTAAATTGAATCACTAGACATAGGTCCGAAGTGGCGACGTGATTAAATAAGGTATTGCGTGTGGCACACTCACGCCTCGCACCTCTCCAAAATACGTCGAGAAAGCGGGGTTTTCTTCACCTTCCTTCTTCAAAAGATGAAATTTCTCGCAAACGGGGATTGAATTCACACGAAAACCAAGTTTACCGACGTGCAGCCATGCATCCTCTTTCCTCGTTGTGTTGCTGGAAAAAAACCCGAAGGGGATCCCGTGGGCCGAAAACTGCATTTGGGTGACGTCAACGGTAACGGTAACGTCATTGCGAGGCGCTTTTAAAACACCTGCACTCGACATCGGATCCATCACTCTTATCGAATCGAACTTAAGATAAGTCGACTAAGAAATTTCATCCCTGCAACTGCGAGGCTCCATCATACGATTTCTCAAAGTTTTATAACGTAATAGCGTGCTGTACCATCAAGATTTTCGCCGATTCCTTGGACCACTGCATTAACATTTCGAAGGTAAATAATAAATCATATTACTTTTATTTGTTTATACACCTGTAATTAGGTGAATTGATAGTCAGGGATCTTGACAAGAACTTATATGGCATCCCATTTCGGGGGATATGGTCCTCTATGGTCCTCGTTTTTACCATATGAAACATTTTGTTTGTACCATAGAAAAATTGCGTTTTTACCAACAGAATAGTTACATTTTTACCATAGAAAAATTGCGTTTTTACCAAAAGAATAGTTACATTTTTACCATAGAAAAATTGGGTTTTTACCATAGAAAATCTGCGTTTTTACCATAGAAAAATTGCGTTTTTACGAAAGAAAAATTGCGTTTTTATCATAGAAAATCTGCGTTTTTGCCATAGAAAAATTTGTTTTTTTACCAAAGAATATTTGCATTTTTACCATAGAAAATTTGCGTTTTTGCATAGAAAAAATGGGTTTTTACCGTAGAAAAATTGGGTTTTTACCGTAGAAAAATTGGGTTTTTACCATGGAAAATCTGTGTTTTTGCTATGGAAAAATTGTGTTTTTACCAAAGAAAGATTGCATTTTTACCATAGAAAATTTGCGTTTTTAGCATAGAAAAAGTTCGTTTTTCCATTGAAAAATTTCGTTTTTAAATAGAAAAATTTCGTTTTTTCCATAGAATCATTTCATTTTTACCATAGAAAATCTGCTTTTTTTTACCAAAGAAAACTTGCGTTTTTACTTTAAAAATATCGCGTTTTTACCATAGTAAAATCCTTTCGACGATCGCACTTTTAACGCAAAAGTGCAATTCCCCTTTTTATATTTTGCCGATTTGGGCTAAAATTTGTAAAATTTTTTGGATCGTGATTTTAGGAATTCCTGTGTTTTTTTGTTTGGAATTATATATTAAATATATGAATTCAGTTCAGTTCAGCTTCTTTTCACTTCTTGATGTTAAAATAAATTGTTCACATGTAAATTATTATTGAATACAGTTTGTTTAGAAGTTTTTACAACATCCAAAATTGGTGACCCGGACGTGAACAATCAAAAGATATTAACATGATCTTGTATAGATCTTTGCCGTGCATGTTCGCGCGTGTTTCTATTCTGTTACGAAAACAAGCGAAGTAAATTTGTACAGTAAATCGTTTCACAATTCAAACATTTGAAAAAAAAAAGTATTTCTTTCAACTGCTGTCTATTTTTTGCTAAATATTTTATTAAACGAAAAACTCGTGTTGGGATGTCTTAGAAATTGTGAGTTTTTTTTGTTTTTCGTGCTTACTAACAGAAATAGAAAACGTATAAAACTGACAACTTTTTATAATTTACTGACTTTTATATTTCAAAATAAAGAGTTCTCTAAAGACGTCTTCATCCAACTTATTTAGAAAAACGTATCATATATCCCCATATTTGAGAAAATGTTTCGAAAATCCATGTATTGTTGTTGTTTTCACGAGCATTTTTATTTTGAATAATTCACATGGAAAATTATAGTTTTAGTATCGAATTGATTCCATATACTTCAAGTGATTAACTAATTTAATAATCAAATTTTTCGTTCATTTCTCAACGTTTTGGCTCAAATTAATTAATTAAGCAACTCACAGCAGTATTATTAGATCGGTTAATTACTTTAAGTATGGATTCAATTCTATGCTAAAACTATGATTTCCCATGTGAATTGTTCAAAATCATTACAAAAAAGGGGTTGAAAACAACAAATACGTGGATTTTCAAAACATTTACTTAAATATGGGGATGATATATAAGTGTTTTCAAAATATAGGGTGGACGAAAGCGTCTTTGAAAGTTGTTATAACTTCCAAATAAACTGTATTCAACAATAAGTTAAGTATAAGTGAATAATTTTATTTTAGCATCAAGAAGTGATGAGAAGCTGAACTGAACTGAATTCCTGTTCTTTTTTATAATTCCAAACAAAGAACAATGGAATTCCTAAAAGCACGAGATTAAAAAAACAGCACGTGCCAAAGTCCAAAACCAGCACGTGCATCTTCTTAAAAATGCACGTGACTGTGACGTCACACGTCTATTAATATAAGTCTTCATTTTGAAATACAGAAAATGAAAACTAAGACCATTCAACCTTGACCACAAGACTCGTTTAATGGTGTTTGTTTTCCTTCCTGTGTCTTGTATTTTTAAAGTTTTTGACCTCGAAAATGATGACGGCACGTACTATTTTTGTTTTGATGTTATATTGTTCTTCTTATATCGTTGTCTGGACTTAAAAGTTGCGATATGAGTTTTTCATGTACTAATTAAATTTGAGATCTTCCCTAAATGCATTTTTAAGGAAAGTTATCCAGAAATTCACATATGGTTAAAGTTTCCCAACTCTATACCGGAAATCTCCCAAAATATATCATTTTAATGTTTTATTAGTTTTGTTTGACATCCGGATTTAAGGGCAAATCCAGTTTTGAGTTATGCAATTTAACAAGAAATTTGAATGCCGTCATACTATAGAAGTGCACACAGGATAATGGTTTTTGCCTTAAATTTTCCTGGCAATCCTGAATTTTTGAGTTGGCTTAAACGAGCCACGCCAACAAGTTAAGCCTATTCTATATATACATATAAACACAATTACGTGTGTAATGTATGTAGTATGTATATGTTATCCTGTTACCGTATATATTATTTTGTTATCATAATCTCATAAGGAAATAGTTTTTCGAAATTATTTTTCAAAAACAACTTCACAGGACCATAAAACCGCTAATGCTTTTGGAAATTGCAAATTTACATTAATTTTATCACAATTCCGTGTCTACTGCTAATATTGTATACACATCTCGACTAAAATGTGCCAGGATAACGTTTTTAAAATAACTATTGATGTAATAGATTCCTATTTTGACATGACTTGACAATTTTAAAATTGTCAAAAAGCATAATGGGTATTTTTAATTCTAAAAAAATAATCAAATATTGACATTTTAATTTCTTAAGTAAACCACACAAAAAAATTTGCATTTAAAAATTTTGATTTAGATTTTTAGTTGTGGAAAAATTATATATATGTAGTCTATAATACATAATACGTATTTGGAATTACATGGACATACCATAGCATTTTTTTTCAATCGAGTTTATAGATAAACTTTGGAAAACATAAATTGGAAATATGGTTCAAAATATTTTTAATATATTGACAAATGCAAATAATTTATTACGTAGGTTCTGGACAAAGTGATTGGTTAATAATAAAATTTATAATTTAGATATTTGAAGCATATAGTTTGGAAGCATTGTTTTGGGTTACAAAAATTAATTACAATGAAAAACGTTTATTGGAGAAACTGCTCATAAAAATATTAAGAAGCTTATTTCATCCAAATGAAATTTTTAATATATATATATATATGGTTTTTTTTTGCCAATTTAGATGACGATTGATTTGAAAATGAAAACTGATTTAGCTCAAAATGACCAAATCGAAATGCACAGCTGTAATGTAAGTAACAACTAATTAATAATATTATTTATCCAAGCACCTAATGTTTCATAAACATTCCCCTACTCAGTAAAATCCATTTTTTTTAAAGTACTTGTGAAAATACACTTTGCACTTCTCCAAACATGCTTTAAAAACAAAGTAAAGTTAGTGTAATAAATTTTAAATTGTTGCATATCTTTTGTAAATTTGTTTTTCGAGCAGCTTTTATATCACTTGAAAAGCTGTTAAGATGATAATTTATATCAGTGACACGATGTCAACATTGCAAATAAAGTGACAAGTGATTTTAATTTAAAATTTTCAACTTTGATTTAAAAATTGTTTGGTCTTCGTTGGTTATTTTTTAATATCGAAACAGAAATCGAAATTTTGAAGTATTTCTAATAATATTTTAATTTGTTCTCATTTTGACATTTTAATTAAACCAAAATATAAAAATGAAGGTATTCAATATAAAATAAGTAACCATGTTTATATTTACATGTATTTATATACTGTAATAAGCATTGTAAAAATCTCAAAATGATAGTCAATCCAATACTATTTTTAAATTATACATTTTATCTACATTCCGCGGTTACCCAAAACGAAAGTATAACTGCAAAAATCCGCCATAAAGTGGTTTACAAATTGAATTTTGCTTATCATGGTCTGGTATCAAATTACGGTATTATATATGAGAGCATCACTCTTGACACTTTTGATTTGTGAATTTTGAAGTTCATAAAAACGTTTTTAGTGCATTTATGAATTTTGATTTATTTTTCTAAGGCGTTTAAAAGTACCGCATTTACTCGTGTAATAAAACACCACCCAAATTTTAAGGAAATTTTTTCGGAAAAATTGTAAAGTTATTTACCGGTCTTAACGCAACATTTAATAATTTGATATCACAAATTGATAAATTTAACTGGTTTTTTTAAGATAATGAACTAAATGCAAATATTGAACCGGTGCTTAATACATTTGATGAACATCATATAGATACATCAATGTCAGCGTTTCGAAGAGTTATAAATACGCGTCCAATTGTTTTTTTAAAATTATGATTGCAATCTATTGGCTATTGCTACTTCGAAACTGCGGAATTTGGCAGATGGCTTTTTTGCCCTTGATCTTATAACCGAAATCACGAACTAACTGATTTTCACAAATTTCAGGAATCTAACCAAGAAGATACGACTCCCACCTACAGATCCAGCATTTCAATGGCCGTCAGTCCAATCAACCCCAAAATGCGTCCTGTCAAGTTGACCAATTTTTCGTCTTCCAGTGAACATTTCGACAGGCTACATCATCAGTCCCGTCAAGTAAGTATAATAACGCATTTTAAAACTAAAAAATGTATTAAGGGCGTCTGGTACCCAATGTATTTCAATGGCTAAAATTTGCACTTCACCCAATTTTCAAAATAAAAAAGTATCAATAAAATTAAAAATGTATACACATTCTTTAAGACGTATACAAGGTCTTGTTATATTTATTTTTCGATTTAAATTGTTAATTTGTATTAAAATAACAAATTTTAAGTTTAAATTTGAATTTTGACGCTTAAAAAGCACGAGCGCCACCTGTTGGATAATGGAGCGAACTAACGAATATTGTTCGCTTTTTTTGTTATTTTAATAAAAATTAACAATTTAAATCAAAAAATAAATAAAACAAGACCTTTTATACGTCTTAAAGAATGTGCATACATTTTTAATTTTATTGAAACTTTTTTTATTTTGAAAATTGGGTGAAGTGCCAATTTTACCCAATGAAATACATAGGGTACCAGACGCCCAATATTCTTTGTTACTGTTTTTAATCTCGTGCTTTTAAGAATTCCATTGTTCTTTTTTGGAATTATTTTTAAGAACAGGAATTCATTTCAGTTAAGCTTCTCTTCAGTTCATGATGTAAAAATAGATTGTTCACATAATTACTGTTGAATACAGTTAATTTGGAGGTTTTAAAAACCTCCAAAAATATTTATTTCCTCAATACCGGTTGGAATGGGAAAAAAAATAATGTATTACCTAATTTGGGATATCCCCGTTACGATATTGAGGAGAATATCCGCTTAACCTTGATTTCACAGTATTGTAGCTACATTTTTTTACAAAAATATGCAAGTGTAGTTGACGTGTAAGTTAGTACGTGTGGTTGGGTTTTCCCCAGTCGATTATGGCATCTAAATGCACGTAAATGAGATTTCTCACCTTTTGTTGACTGGAGGAATTTGAGGATGTGGCCACAACTCAAACTGCCTCCAATAAACATTCACACTTTCAACTCGATGAAGATTCTTGGGATTTCATAAGCACAGGGAAATGTCACGGGAAATCTTTGTTTTACATTTTAAGAGGTTTCCGTTTTAAAATCCGTGAATTTGTCATTCGTGCATAATAAACTTTACGTAACGAGGATTGCCAGCGTCAATTACATCGATGAGAAAACTAAAAGTTCCTGGTTTAAACCCATTTCGTGGGAATTACTCCCAGGATTTGTGCTAAACCCATGTATAAAAGACAGTTTTCCTTCATTGCCTTTGTTTGAATCACGTATCTTTTTATTCTAAATGTGAACACTTTTTTTATATTACGATTATATTTATTATTTGTCCATATGTTGCAATGAAGGGGTGGCCACATTTCGTCACGAAATGTGACGTAGTATCTCCCATCCCTGACTTCTTTCTCGACTTTAAAGTTTTCTAAATAATTTTATTATACCATAAGTAAGTTACAAAATTGTCTTTTTCAAACATCAAGTCTTACAAAAATGTCTTTTTCAAACATCAAGTCTTACAAAATGTCTTTTCAAATATCAAGTCTAACAAAAATGTCTTTTTCAAACATCAAGTTTAACAAAAATGTCTTTTTCAAACAAGAAGTCTTACAAAATGTCGTTTCAAACGTCAAGTCTAACAAAAATGTCTTTTTCAAACATCAAGTCTTACAAAATGCATTTTTCAAACATCAAGATTTACAAAAATGTCTTTTTCAAACATCCAGTCGTACAAAAATGCATTTTTTTCAAACATCAAGTCGTTCTAAAATACATATTTTGAAACATAAAGTCTTACAAAATGCATATTTTCAAACATAAAGTCTTACAAAATGCATTTTTCAAACATAGTCTTGCCAAAATGCATTTTTCAAACATTAAGTTTTACAAAAATGTCTTTTTCCAACAAGTGTCTTTCCGTATAGCCTAATTATCTCTGGAAAGGCGAAATATTTTAAATACATGTTTTTTTTCTTCACAACAGCCTATATTATGCAAAGAAAATCTCTGTTATGGCTCCATGATGGCAGGTCAGTCTGTGGCACCACCAGCGACCAGCCCACGTTCGAGGGAGGAAATTGCAACATATGCCAAAGATTTTTTGGAGGAATTCCACAATAACCAAGAGAAGTATGTTTGGAGAACATATTTCCCACATTTAAAAATCCATTTAAAATTGTGCTTTTATATTTATACTATAAATTTGAATAGTCTTCGAAAAACGTTTTTGATTAAGTTTTATTTTCATACTATATTTTCAACATTTTAAATTGCAGAATGAGTGAGATTGAGAAGCAACATAGAGTGGCCGAAGTTTTGAAATCTATTGAGACCACCGGGACCTATGACCTTACCTATGAAGAGTTGGTTTATGGCAGCAAATTGGCGTGGAGGAATGCCCCTCGATGTATCGGACGTATCCAGTGGAATAAACTTATGGTAAATCCAAGTTTACAAGTTACAATGTATTTCGAAAGATAAATTTGCAAAGTTTCATAAGATATATATTCCGAAAGTAAATCTTTATGCAAAATTTGCGAAAATTATCTTTTTAGGCATACATTAGAACCTGTGTAAATAAATAGACTCTCTAAATGCATAAAATGTGCCGATTCCGACTTGGGGACTCAATGTAAAAATGAATAAACTTCTCTAAAGCAATAATGAATAATTTTCCCCCCACAACTATAAGCAAGTGCAACAGGCAGGTAGAAATGCAAGGCTAAAATGGTGCCTAATAGCTAGTGACTCATCTTTTATTGAAAAAATGGGAAATTCCCTATTTTTCAGCTGTTTGTGCGCAAGTCTGCTGATGAACCTGTCTAAACGCATAATCTGTCCAAATGCATATTTTTTACCGGTCCCAAGAGTATGCATTTAGGCAGGTTCTACTGTACTTATTTTTCATAATACTACTCTATAAAATGCTCACATTGCATCATAATTTTAAAATTTAAAATAAAAGAATTCTAGAAATGATGTTTGCTGAACCCAAATATGACGTTTTGTCTTGTTTTTTTTTTTAGGTTTTTGACTATAGACATATCAAGACTACGGATCAGATGTTCGACGCTGTTTGCAACCACATTAACTATGCTACCAACGATGGGAACATCAGGTCCGCCATTACTATATTTCCCAAAAGGGAAGTCGGGAAACCGGACTTCCGCCTCTGGAATACGCAGTTAATTAACTATGCAGGCTATCAACAAGATGATGGAACTGTTATTGGAGATCCAGCTAGGGTTAAGCTCACACAGGTTAGTTTTACAAAAAGTGTTTTCTCAAATATAAATTGAATGGAGTTTTTAAGTAATATTTTTTTCAAAACTTAAATTTCTCAAATTAGAAAAGGTATTATTTTCTTGTTTTTTTGTTTAAAATGAAACTTTTTTTTATCGCAGATTTGCGAAAAGCTGGGTTGGAAAGGACAAGGTGGCAGATTCGATGTCCTGCCACTGGTAATGAATGCTTCTGGAGAGGATCCCAAATATTACGTCATCCCACCGGAACTAGTCCTGGAAGTGGAATTGAAGCATCCCGAGTAAGTTAAAACGCTATTTGACTGGACATCCTATAATTGTTAACTTAACGGGGTTTGAAGCTCTATCCTTTTCATTGAGTAAATTTGCAACGACACTCACAGCCAAACAAAAAGAGATTAAATAAAAATAAAAATTGTTTAAAAAAAGCTTGATTAATCAGCAAGGTCATTCGCTTGTTGTTTTTCACTTTAAAATAGTAGATTTTTTTAAAATTAATAAACAAGTTGGAAAAATGTCCGCTATTTTGCACTCGCTGCCAGCAGGTGGCAGCATGAGATAGGCAAGTTGTGAGTACAAAAATTCAAATAATAATTTAAATTTAAGAAATCTACTATTTTAAAGTGAAAAACGACAAGCGAATGACCTGGCTGATTTATCAAGCTATTTTAAACAATTTTTATTTTTATTTAATCTTTTTTTGTTTGGCTGTGAGTGTCGTTGCAAATTTACCCATAGGGTTTCAAACCTCGTTAAGGCGTTCCTCTAAACTTGGCCCCAGTCTGTTTATGGTCCTTTCTGTCACGTGAATCTATGCAATAAGGGCGTATTAATTAGTTGGTTAGTCCTGTATACCCTCTACAGGATTAACTCACAACCAGTTGGGCCCTCTTTAGCCTTAGTCGCCTTTGGGCCCTTAAACTTCGACCAACAACAACAACAACATTCTCCAAAACGTTTAACAATTCTTTGCGGTTGTTTTTTCTCTATAGATATGCATGGTTTCAAGATATGGGCCTGAGATGGTATGGACTTCCTGCAGTAAGCGATATGTTGTTTGATATTGGGGGTCTGGAATTCCCTGCAGGGCCCTTCAATGGCTGGTACATGAGCTCCGAAATTGGTACCAGAAACTTGTGCGATCCTCATCGATATAATATCATTGATGTAAGAAACTAACTTTTCTCTTGATTTTAAACTTAGTTTGCTTTTTAACTGGATGTTCTAAATAGTTTTTATTAAATTTTCAGGAAGTTGCCGTAAAAATGGGTTTAGATGTGTCATCGACTGTCAATCTGTGGAAGGATCAGGCCCTCATTGAAATCAACATAGCGGTTCTTCATAGTTACCAGGTAAGTTTTTTTTTCTTCTACAAATAGCAGTTTTTTAGGAATTTTTTAAGAATTTATACCATGGTCTCTTGTCGTTAACTAGAGTGCGAATGTGACCATTATGGACCATCACACTGCTTCGGAATCATTTATCAAACATCTGGCCAATGAGCAGAAGTTACGAGGTGGCTGTCCCGCAGATTGGGTCTGGATCGTGCCACCGTTGAGTGGAGGAATAACTTCTGTTTTTCACCAGGAAATGATCAACTATAATATCAAACCCTCATACGAATACCAGGTGAGTACTGTGTAATTAAACGACGATTAAAGTGGATTTTTTGTTGGGGACTGGTTCAGCATTTAGTTGAGACTTCATCCAAGAAAACTTTTTCTTTAATCAAATGTGCAAGATTTTTGTTTTAATTACTTTACAAGAATTTCTTGATATATTGCTGAATATTTTGAACACTTGTCTGAATATTTTGAACACTTGTCTGAATATTTTGAACACTTTTCTGAATATTTTGAACACTTGTCTGAATATTTTTAACACCTGTCTGAATATTATGAACACTATAATTGTCTGAATATTATGACCACTTGTCTGAATATTTTGAATACTTGTCTGAATATTTTGAACACTTGTCTGAACGACGGATTTTTAAACATTTGACTCTCAAATTTAGAACAATTTCGGAAATTGTTTGACACATTTTTTGATGATAAATTTTTAGTTCCTTGTAATGAAATTTTGCAAATTCAAGGGGTTAGGACAAGGCTATAAGGCTAAAAGTTAATAAGAAAAACAAATCACAAATATTGTTTTTGAGAAACTAGACAACAAGTGATGATCTCTTTTGAGAAATTCTCTGAAAACAAGTCTAAACATATTTTCCGAATTTTCAGTTCAAAAAAATGATTTTCTCTATGTAAATGGACTTTATGTATAACATTTAATACACTACTATTTTATGCAACATGGTGATTTTAATTTCAAGATTTGTTTCCTTTGTTTAGGAAAAAGCATGGAAAACTCATGTATGGATTGATAAAGAGAAGGAAAAATTACACCGAGGTACTGGACGCAAAATTCACATTAAGGCCGCTGCCAGGTAAATAGCATAAATTATGGTAATCCTACTCAAAAGTTATACCAGGTTTTAAACCCAAATTTCTCTTGACTTTTCGAAACAAAGGGCTATTATCTTCGCATCATACCTTATGAATAAATACATGAGGAGAAGAATTAAGGTGTCCATTTTATACGCCAGTGAGACTGGAAAATCTGAATCTTATGCAAAAAGAATCGGAGACATCTTTAGTAGAGCCTTTAATCCAGAGGTAAGCATAACCACTCTTAATTTCACAAAAATATTAAATGGTTGTATTTATTTTGATACTTATTGGTAAATATTTTTAGGTGAAATGCATGAATGAATATTCTGCAAAGAATGTGGCAAAGGAAAGTTTGACTTTGGTGGTGACCAGCACATTTGGAAGTGGAGAAGCTCCAGACAATGGAAAGGTAGATAGATTTGTATTTTTACTGAATTTTTTGAAAAGCCATTTTCAACAAATGCCTGAAAGATGAAATCTTAAGTTTTTAAAAATTGCATTCCGATGAAACCTCATTTTGGGTTTCCCAAACTTATTCGATCTTGATTTATAAATACGGTGCTCAAACATTAACAATTTTTTATTGGAATAATTTCATTTTTAACAATTTATCACTATATAATATGTTTGTAAAAAAAATGTGGTAACTTTATTTTCAGACGTTCAGCAAAGAGCTTACTAGCATGAAACGGAAGTCGGATTTTAATAACAACAACGATGACAATAATAATGACGTCACTGAAAAAGACAGGTATTTTTTCAATTCTTTAATTATGTCTGTTTTTTAAAAAAAAATATAACTTAATTGGGATTGAATAAATAACAAAATCAAGTGGTCAAATTGGAAGGATACTTTTGAACAACTTTTAGACAATATAGCGTTCAAAGAAAAGAAAAAGAATACCTACAATTACAAATTAATTTTAAGGCCCTATTTTGAAAAAAATCTTGAAGTTAAAAGTGCAAAAAAACCACCTTAAGTGTTCTTGCTCTCATAACATAAGAAATTAAAATGTGAAACTTATCCTGAATTCAGGGGGGAAAACTCATTCAAAGTTGAAATAGTTCATGAAAAACCTTGAAAACTTATGAAAAGTTACTTAAGTTATATTTCAATTACTCGAAGTCATTACAGGGAGTCTAATTAATTACTAACAGCTTTATTATGTTCAATCTATATAGGTACTTCAATGACTTGAATCTTGCAAATGACACCACTTCTGGAAAACATACTGGAATCTCCAGGTAACCTAAATTTCCTACTCAAGCTACCTGTCTTTGTAATTTCATTAAATTGCACTCTTTTTTTCAAAATGAGACCTTTATGCTAATAAATTTGTTTCCAGATTCGCTGTGTTTGCTCTGGGCTCCACTGCCTATCCTGATTTTTGTGAATTTGGAAAATACTGCGACGCCTCCTTGGCGTCGATGGGGTGCAAGCGGCTGTTGCCCGTGGCCACCGGAGATGAGCTCAAAGGTCAAGAACAGAGCTTCCGGAAATGGGCCCAAGGGGTCTTCCAGGTTCGTTACTTGACGAGATATCCACTACCACATGGCATACCAATGCTGACTGTAGAGTAATAAATTTGAATTGAATTGAATCTTTCCAATAATTAGGCCGCATGCAAGGAATTTGGAATTCGTTTTGATTTCAAAGGTGATTTTGGTGCAACTTTGGAAGAGGAGAATTCCTGGTCTCCAGAATTGTACAGATTGAGCAAGGCTGGGGAACAGTTTCACGACCTGTATGAAGGTAAGAAAGAATCACAATATCCAGTCGGTCTTTATAATATTGTTTTAATAAGCATTTTTGTAGGTTCTCAAAATTAATGTTTTTTACTTATACTTTACCCAGGACTGTCAAAAATGCATCACAGGACTGTTTTGCCATGCCGAATGATTTCCAGAACTCCATTGCAGGCATCGGATTCGAGGTAAGTTTGCCAGCAGGTGGCAGCATCAAACTTTTCAAACTTGTTTATTAATTTTAAAAAAATTCTACCATTTCAAAGTGAAAAACGACAATCAATTTCCCTTGCTGATTTATCAAGCTATTTTAAACAATTTTTATTTTTATTTAATCTTTTTTTGTTTGGCTGTGAGTGTGTTTTCAAATTTCACCTATTGAAAGGGATAGGGTTGTGATCCTCCTTAAAGTTTAAACACCACCTCTGTACCGTACTTTGTGAAACACATTTGTCGCCATAAACTCTTAACATTTCACTATAAATTTCACTCGGTTTCATGACTTTCACCACTGAAAAACGAATAACACTCCGTTGTTCCTCTCACTTGATTGCTTTCAAGTGAGGCGCCATGAAGTGCCATGAAGTGACCTAAACCCAAATTCCTTGCTCTTTAAAATGGCTATTTTAGTTTTTTTGTACGACATCTGGTTTTCGAATAATAAACGAATATGCAAGACATTTTGACCGCTCCTAGTAATAGAACGCTGACAAAAGGAGGCAGGCAATAGTCCACCTTTAGTCCTAGCTTTATGTCACAATCAATGGTGACTTTTTATCTTCATTCGCGTATTTATTGAGTAGCCACACTTGGGTATTAGATAAAAATATAAAAGTTTAGATGTGATGACGATTTTAATGTAAAATTCGAAAGGTTTTCTCCCAAAATGTTAAAGTGAAGTCGTCGCTTAATTTTTCAATTTTTTTTTAAAAGCCGGCAGACAATTTTAGCTCGGTTCGACACTAAAGGAGCCGAAGAATTCCAGTACTGTCCTGGTGACCATCTTGGAATCTTTCCATCGAATCGCCAGGAACTGGTTATCGGAATCAGTCGCCGTTTGAAGAATGTTTCCAGTCTCAACGACGTCATGTTGGTGCAGACGGTGGACAAGGAAAACTCTCGCAGTGGTAAATATTCTCACTTCACTCTGCATAAAACTCCTATAAAAACATAGTGAATTTTATTCAAAACTGTTAAAATTGATAGGGCGCATAAAAACCTGGAAGGATGCTGGGAAAATGCCACCATGTTCTATTCTGACAGCGTTAAACTATTATCTGGACATCAACACACCACCAACTCAACAACTTTTAAAACTACTAGCTAAATATGTGACTGAAGAGAAGGAAAGGTTACAATTAGAGAAACTTGCCAAGGTAAGAAATTCATTTTTAAAAGAGTCAACGTTTGTATATGAGTTTTCCAAGTCCAACTTACCAAAGTTGAACTTACCAAAAGCAAAAATCCAGTGGATACTTGTCAACAAAAGACTATCTAGAAACTTGTCACAGGTCCAGATTCAATGAAAAAAGTGCTACATTAAAAGACAAGACCATTTGGAAGCTTGTTGAAAATATAAATCGATCAGACCGTTTATTCCAGAAACTCGCCAGTAGTCGAGATAATTCTCAAAAATTCAAAATCTGTGCAAAAATCTAAATCTCCCAGATGCTGCCAAAAATTTAAATCTTCTGGATTGTCAAGAATGATGTTACTTCCCAAAATTGCTCTATATAGAACTTTGAAATTTTTTTTTTCAAATATTCGAAAAGTATCCAATTTGATTATATGCTAATCTCCCTCCTAAAATTACTTAATTTTTAGGACGACGAAGCTTATGAAACCTGGCGAAATTTCAAATTTCCAAACTTGTTGGAAGTCCTGCAAGAATTTCCATCTCTTAGACCGGATGCAGTTCTTCTTATGACTCAACTTCCCTTGCTTCAGCCTCGATTTTACAGCATCAGTTCGTCACCTGATACTTGCCTTGGAGAGATCCACGCCACAGTCGCCATTGTGACTTACCGAACTCAAAGTAATGTTTGCACCAAAAGGAGTTTCTTTGGATAAACAAAGTAAAACGTAAATATTTATAATCCAATTTATATTTTTCAGACGAAGCTGGTCCCGTACACTATGGTGTTTGCACACACTTCCTAAACAGTTTTCCAAACTCTGAAATTCCGTGTTTCATTAGAAGGTAATGACCTACTGTGGAAACTATGACTGGTTTCATTGATTTTACATTATATTACTTTTGCTAATTTTTACCATTTTCGTTCAGGGCGGAAAGTTTTCACATGCCGAAGGATTTGTCCAAACCGATTGTGATGGTTGGACCTGGAACCGGAATCGCTCCATTTCGTAGCTTCTGGCAGCAGAGGGAACACGATATCATGAAGGAAATGAAAAGTTTTCCGAGTAAAAAATGTAAGATTACATTCCTGTGACTTTGGATTTCCTCGAGCATTTCTTAAAATTTGAGTACAAGAACAAATATTCTCTTATACAAAGTCTTGCAAGTTTCTGTAAGGAAGTTTTAGAAAATATGCAATGTGATACATTTTATTAAAAAAAATAGTTTCTACAAGTAGTGATCGTTTTTATGCTTTTAAAAAGTACTGAAGAATTCTTGAAAGTTCCATGACATTGGATCTGATTGTCATGGAAATTTGTAATGGCATATGATGGAATATGATGGAAATATTCTTAATTTTATCATTTTTATTTTTGTAGCTTGGCTTAACTTCCGGTGTGCCAATAACAGTGCCAAAATGGAAGAATTTGGTAAAATGACGCTGTATTTCGGTTGCCGACACCCAAAAATCGACCACATTTACCAAGACGAATTGGCCAAATTATGTAAAAAGAGCAGTTTGTTCAGAACGCGAGTGGCATACTCTCGTGAAAGTGGAAAACCCAAGGTAAGAATCTATCAGTGTCTTTCCAACGTCAAAATGTGTCTCCGAGTATTCACATTCTACGACATATAGAATTTATGTAAATTTCTATCACAAATATGAAAAAAAATAGAATTAAAAATTTGTCCAGTGATAAATGCGACGAATTTATTCACTCATCAATTTGTTATTTTTGTATGCAGACTTATGTCCAGCACTTGCTGAAAGATGATGAATCTTTTATTTATCGACATTTGACGAAGGACAAAGGTCACATTTACGTATGTGGTGAAGCAAGCATGGCTGCTGAGGTGAGAGCCACGCTGAAGAAAATATTGAGGGATCACGGCAGCATGCAACAGATGGACGTCGACAAGTTCATGCAGGAATTAAAGGTACGCAATTTATTAAAATTATAAAATCCGGCATCGGTATTTCGAAGCATTCTGCACCTTTACTATGCAGATTTATCTGAAAATTGTGATGGGTATTATAGTGATAAAGATTTGCGTGATGTGCTATAATATTTGTTGGAATAGTGCATCCCTGTTGGTGTTCAGAGGGTCAAATGGTTTTCCCGCCTATTTATTAGGCAACCTAATGGCGCTTTTTCTGAATTTTTTGCCCCCTGATCTTTTGGCCAATTAGCTAATTAGCATTCTTGGGATAATTGGCATAATCCCTGCTATATAAAGTCGGCTTTACAGTGGGGACCAATATTATTCTTTGGCCATCTCTTGATCTGGACAGTTATGCATGTCCCCTTGTATTTACTAAACATGGGTAATCTCCAAAATGCCATACTCGGGATGAATTTGAGGTAATGTTAGAATAGAGACACTCTTCCAGGGTATGGAAATATTTAACGATTATTTTTTGATGAAATAATATTTTACTCGATTTATTATTACTTGTAAAAAGATTTACTAGAAATTGAAGGATTTAAAAGCATTGGAAAAAAATACTCAGAAAAACTTTGTTTATGGAAAATTTACAGTTGTGGTATTTAAATCAGTTTTTTAAATTGTTTGTAGATGTTAGATAAAAATAATTCTTCCGCTGTTATTCTTGGAGAATTTAGTTATTATTTAGTTAAAATTTTATGAAAAATATCAGGAGCATCATTCTAGAGTTCATGTCTTGCATGCTAAATTTTGCTGTTAGATTCATGAAAAACATACTGAGAATTGCTTTTTTATTTTTACAGGAAGATGGACGTTTTCACGAGGACATATTTGGTGTTTTAATTAAAAGCAAGTAATTTTATGTCGGTATTGTTCCTATTTTTCAATGGAAAAATTGTGATAGGCAGTTAGCAGTAGATATATGCACATATTTTTACGCTTAAATGCCATGCTTTAAATAGTTTTAGTGGAGAGATGATTGGTTAATTATATTTTATATTTTAAATGAAAGAACATCCTTGCGATGTTTATTTAGTTGCCAGGTTGTTATCATTATCAGCTATGTATTTATTCGTGATATAAATAAAGTTATAAACGTTGAAAAATCCTATATATACATATATACTTGTCATAATTATTTTTGGGCTACACTAGGCCTCATCTACATTCAAGAACGCTAAAGCTAAAAATGTAGTTTTTGCAAATTTATTTTAAATTATTTATTACTACAAAAGTAGTAATTTATGTTTCCAAAATTCATTTTGCAAGATCAGATATTTGCAAGAAAACCTTTAGACGTTTGATGCATTAACTAATACAGCTAAATTTGTTTGACTGTGATCTAGTTAGTCGTTATTTATTTTAGCGTATTTACATTACTTTCACTTTTCATATCAAATCTATTTATGAAAGTTTATCTTGGCAGTTAAGTCAAATATTTCCTATGTAAATCTGGCCGACCAAAGGGCTTTGCAGAGATGGATCTGTGTAGTTGGTTAGCTTGAAGTAATGAAAATGACGAAAATTGTCCTTATAATGATCATCATGATAGTTGGGTCATTGGTAAAGAAACCAGAGAAACAAATTCTTAAATCGTTATGAAACATATTTTGCTAGCTAGAAAAAGCTGAAAATGGAGTATATTCATTCCAGTTAATTTCTAGATTGCTTCACTTTCTCTAATATATTTATTGGAACTTATTGAAATCAGTTTTTTCTGCTTTTATAAATGACAAAGTAAATCCTACAATCTACTTCGAGTGGTGTAAGAGTTAGATCTAATTAATTATCAATTGTGTAATTTCTTGAGAGTTCATATGCAAAATAGAAATTGCGGCACGTGTGAAACAACTTCAAGAAATGATCAGCAGCTCGTTTAACGGTTGATAAAATTTAATAAAAATAAACTCAATTTGTAATTAAAAGACATAAATAAAATTCAAATGTCGAAAATCTCTCTCGATTTGCTCATTGTACGTTGCGCGAGGTGCGAACTTGATGAGTTTTTAGTCTGTTGATCTAGATGCCCATTGGCGGAAGTGCCATTTGGAGAAGCCTTCAGGTTAACTAAGGCACCTTGAAGGTTGGAAATGGTTTGTTTTTGATACTCGATTTCGCCATCTTTTGATGCCAGCACTTTTAACGTGATTTGTAGTTCGCCAGTGAGGTTTGATATCTGTTCATTGAGACTGGAAACCTAGAAAGACAAAAAATTGTCAACACATCTCCACAGCTAACGAAGAAGTTGTGAAGTCACATTCACGAGCATTTTTATGAAGATGCACGTGCTGTTCTTAATCTCGTGCTTTTAGGAATTCCAATGTTCTTTATTTGGAAGTTATAACAACATCCAAAAAGTGATACTTGCCATTAGATCATGAACTGTTGAAACCTCATTCTGCAACAGCTTATTCTCTGAATTGTCCAGTCTCGTTTGCAGCAGTCGAATTTCCTGCTCCCGCTCCTCACACAACTGGTGCAGCCTCTGGACATGTGCCTGTAGTTCATTGGCCTCATTGTCCTTGGCAGATATCTGTATCTGCAGCTGCTGCACCACCACTTCCAACCCCATAGCCTTGCGTTGGTGCCTCTGTTCAAGCTCTTTCAGCCTCTCAACTTCCTCTTCCACCTTCTCTACTTCCTCTTCCACAATGTCAGTTTGCATGCCACAGGATGTCACAGGCACTGGAACACGTCCCGCGAGCTGCGTGTTTAGCTCATGTATCCGTTGGCTCTTTTTTGCCACCTTGCTAAGCAAATTCTCCTTGTCTTCCTTGTACGTCTCCAGCTCCTGCCACAGATTGTCCATCAGAGACACTTCTTGCTCCAGCTTCAAATTGCTCTTCAAGACACTCTCCAGCTCCTCGTTGCAGCTTTCAAGCTTTGCCTGTTGCTGCTCCAGTTTCTTGGACAAGTTTGCATTGTCGTCTTGGAGCTCGAGAACAAGGGATTGCAGTTCCTCGTTGCGCAAGCTAGGTGTCCCACCGCTGGCTGGTTCTTCAGGTTGTCCTAACTTTGCATATCCGTTCTGAAATCAATTTTCCGAGAAGATTTTCCTCTTTACTGAGAATGATGCAACAACTTTTAAAAAAATACGTGAATTAGTGGATCTACTAACAGTTTCAGCAGCCAGAGGACTTTTGGGTGCCGTAATGATATCTTCGCTGAAAATGCTCGAGCACTTGCTGTTTTCATGAACTTTGTGCATCATTTGCTGATGGATGAAACAGTCGGATTCCTTGAGGGAAAGCTCGTGGTTCAAGTCCGTTATCTGTGTCTGGAGGTCAGCTATCATTCGGTCCCTATCAGTTAGCTGTTTGGAAACGTATTTTATTCACGCAAATTTAAGAAAATTAAGATTCAAAATATGGAAAGTAGATCTAACCTGGGTTTGCATAGAGCCTAAACTCAGCTGTGTTTGCCGAAGCTCAAGCTGAAGCTGAAACACTTGCACCCCACTAGCCGAAGTAGGCCTCTTCAGCATGCTGTCATCTATCACTGATTCTGCGAGGGAATGGTCTGGTCCACTGCTATCATCAGCTGACCTGGAGTTAATTAATGCAAGGAACATCAATCGATTATGGAAGCCTGTTGCGATTTTAGAGCAAAGGAAATTCAAAAATTTTACCAGTGACTCAGCCGTTCCACAGACCCAAACACTTGCTCAAACGTGACTTCACAAAAGTCGATGTTGCCGACCTGAAGTGTTTGAAAACCACGCTTTTAAGATGTTGTCAAGAAACAGTTATAAGGAGATGATGGCCAGACATTGAAAAAATTGTACTCTTCAATTATTTTATCTCTCTTTGTCCGACGAATTCAAAAGTGAAGACTGCCCTACATAACGAATCTGACAAAAACTTTAAAAATGGTTTCTTTTCTGCTTACATTCCACTGCCCAGTGTTCCGGGCATGAGTGATCAACTTGATCAAGGATGAAACGTCATGCAGCAGGTTGTTCTCCATGCTCTGGTGGTGCATCTTTTCGTCTTCCAAACGTAAGCATCTGTTCTGAAGTTTCTTCACCTCCGAAAGCAATTTCAGCTTATCACCGAGAGCGCTTCGGACGATCTGTTCATAGTCGCTTAACTTGACCATTGAAGCCTGGAAGAAAATGATAACAGGCCAATGATCGGATCAAATATTTGCAACTTTCTTTCAAAAAGTATTGCAGTAATTTTTCTTAAAATATAGGAGTTAAAAGAACTCTAAAGGAACTTTCTAAATTATAGCTGACATAGTATGTAATGCACCATGAGTATAACTAGGAGTTTATAAACTGACAGAAGTTTACAAAAATAAATTTGCGAACCTTTGCTGCATGTGCAGTCTTCTGGAGAATTTCCTGCATGACGAGAACTCTCTTGTATGTCTCATTTTCCAGTTCCTCGGCAGACTCGACTAAGGAACAGTTGACTGTCTTTATGTCCTCGATGATGGCTTCCAGTACAGCGATTTTCTGATTAATAACAATTGTGATAACACGATTAATACGAGTTATGCTTTTATAGCAATTCTCCACTGAAAATGCCTTGCTTTACAATACTTTTAATTTTTAAATATGTGGTGATTCGCCGGGGAGGTTGTCCCGCGCTTGTTGGAATGCATGGGTCCAGGGTCGATGCATGTGATGCATGGCGGGAAGTATGGGAATGTTGGAAGTATCATCCACGTATGGGAATGTTGGAAGTATGTGCGATTGTGTAATAGCGGGAGAAAGTTCTCGAAGGGTTGGCATTCCTCTGCCCGTGTAGCCACCAGGGGATGGGAGTTGATAAGGGGAACCTGGGCCAGCGGACTGGAGTGTGATTTTGGGGCCTGACCGAGTTGGTCAGCCGCCGCGTTATGTGATGCGAAGTCGCGCTTTTGATTTTGTAACTTATTTGCAAGTTCCACAAGTCGGTGGGCGGTATTACTGCAATGTTGTACTTTTTCGTTTGTGATGCATTAAAAGCCTGTTTTCAAGGCACTTCCGTGACCAGCGTGCATTCTATAC
The DNA here is from genome assembly GCA_034698625.1 of Julus scanicus. Taxonomy (NCBI): domain Eukaryota; kingdom Metazoa; phylum Arthropoda; class Diplopoda; order Julida; family Julidae; genus Julus; species Julus scanicus. Next base: position 7,149 of record JAQGBW010001104.1, on the reverse strand, counting down.
GAATCGTACTATAGCACCCCTGGTTTAACCTGCAATGAATATCAGTGATAGGGCCGATGGTATGCTGACCCGGGCAAGGGTGCACGCAAATGTGCAGTTGGACCACTTACCGGGTCCCAGTACTTTAGTGGCCCAATCGACGCCTGTAGGCCATGGGGTACACTATGCTAAACCGGATCTCCCCACCCGGTGGCAGTTGGCGCTTCAGGCATGGGGAGGATCGGCGGATGACTTGCTAGCTTATACAAATTATATGGTTTATGGTCAACATATAGAGAGGGTCCCAGGGATGCGGCCGCTCGAGGATCCAGACGTGACTATTGACATGCCCAGAGATATGGAGGTGAGACAGCTGGTTTACAATAATTTTCATAATCCAGGTCTTATATATGTATGATGGCGTTTTGAATGTGTCCGATTTTCTGGATGCCTTTGAGGGCATGGTACAGGCGGAGGGAGTGCCACAAGAAAGTTTTTCTAGACGATTGAGGGGCCATTTAACCGGTCAAGCCGCGAAATGGTTCGATACGCGAAGCCGTGAGTTATTGAAGTTGACTTGGCCGCAGTTGGTGGTCCAGTTGAGGTTGTTCTTTGGCTCGACGTCTTACAATCCCAGGTTATGGCGACAGTATGTATCACGGAAACAAGGCCCTAATGAACCCGTGCGAGGTTACCTTATAGAGATGTCGTCCATGGCCCATTCGTTCAATCCGGGAACACCAGTTCAGGATACCATACAGGTGATTTTGGCGGGTCTTTTACCATTTTATCATATGGCCCTTGGGGGCAGGCGGTTTGCCACCTTGGATGAACTGTGGCTGGTACTCGTTGATTTGGAGGAGGCGCTTTTGGTTTTGGAAGCTGGACATGTCACAACCGCCGGTTGTAGTTCTGACACCACCGGCGGCGCGGCCTGTCGCAAATCCACATGGGCCGCCACCAGCCGTACCACCACGCCACAACAGGAATGGCCGACGTACTGCAGTAAGGCGTCCCTGGGTTCCCCATCCACGGGAATATGGCAGAGGTGGTGGGCCCCCACCAGATGATTTTGAGCAGAAAGACTGCGACCGTGATTTGGCAGAGCAGGGCGGCCATCGGGAACCACCGGTTCGAGAAGCCGTTATCGTGGAACTTCCTCCAGGTGTGGATGAATTGCCGCCGAATTTTCCGTTCCCAAGACCAGAACCCAAGGTGGTGTTTCTCGCACTTAGTTCCACTATCGACCGAAGGCGACGTCGGCAGCGAGCGAGATTACCTCATGGCAGACAATCGGGATGCTGGCCAAGGGGAACCTGGGCCAGCGGACGGGAGTGTGATTTTGGGGCCTGACCGAGTTCGTCAGCTGCCGCATTATGTGATGCGAAGTCGCGCTTTTGATTTTGTAACTTATTTGTAAGTCCCACCCACAAGTCGGTGGGCGGTATTAGTGCAACGTTGTACTTTTTCGTTTGTGATGCATTAAAAGCCTGTTTTCAAGACACTTCCGTGACCAGCGTGCATTCCCGTATCGCAGGTCGTGATCCCGACCTTACAAATATATTGAGGAAATGTGGTTTCAAACATTTTGCAGAAACATACTTAAATGTTGGTTTATTCATCATCATACATATTTGTCAACATATTTTACCACGCTATAAGTGGTTCAATTTTCTGGAAATTCCATAACTAATTTTTGGCTTTCAGTCACTAGATACATCAAGCGACTAACCAATGTAAGATTCATTTTATTATAAAATTACTGAAATCTTCAAAATTCAATTTTCTGGAAATTCCATAACTAATTTTTGGCTTTCAGTCACTAGATACATCAAGCGACTAACCAATGTAAGATTCATTTTATTATAAAATTACTGAAATTTTCAAAATTTGAAAATTCCACCAAAAAAACTAAATTACTTAAATTTCAGACAATTTAAACACATTGGGCAAAATTTCTTTAAATTATGAAAGCTTAATTTATTAATTTGCATGGGAATTTATTTTATAAATTGTATATATTCGATCATTATTGAATCTGATTGTTTTTATAATTCGTCAAATAAGCAATAAATAACAGAAGCTTTCCAGAAACTTAATTTCATCTGTTATTTTCAAAAATTGCTCTTATATACCTACTATGACATTTCATAACAAATTATGGATTATTTTATTATTTCCAAAAATTCCTAGTTTTCACAAAGTTATTGAAATTAAATTGTAAATTTTCGGTTATTTTGGACAGCTGCTTAATAGTTAATATTTTAACATTTTATAAAATTTATTTTGTACAAATTTATCCAATTCTGAATGACAATAAAAAATCCATTCGTTGACGCAACAGATGGACGGGTGCAAGATGATTACTTATCGGATAATCCTCATCTTACTTCGCTAGCCTCAAACCAGGAACACCTTTGTGTGTTTTATACGTTAATCGATCCAACCTTGTTTACTGCCATTTCTAATTAAACGCGTTGTCAGTGTAAAATAGACCGTTAAAACGTGTTAAATAAATGCTCGAACTACAAACCTTACTGCACTCCTCTTGGTCACAGCAGCCGGTTTGAATCGGCATTTTTAAAGGTAGAACGGGTTGAACTTTTTCGAACACTCCGTACACGTACACATTGTATCCTTATCACCAGCAGAAGGTACGTTGCACGTGCACCATCTGGTGAGGAGAACGGAAAGCTTTATGATCAGGGAAATTTGAGATAGTAACTCAATAAAAATTCATTTTTATGCATTTTGTAACTTGTTATTTCTTTAAAAACGCTTTGGCCTGCTTATTATCTAAATACACGTCAATTAAATAATTGTGTAAAATTGTACTTTTGAAAAATAATAAATTTAGTGAAATTTGAAATGTCTAGTGTCTACTAAAAGAAACGTGCAGTTTATTCGACGAAATTAATAACAGTTCGCGTCTATTAAATTTCACGATTTGTGTGATTTTATTTCATGGTTTCTAGATATTTTCTTAACTTTTTATAAGACCTTCGAAAAAAAAATCGATTTAGGTGCTAGATCATTTGAAATTGTACTTGAATGCTTCCATAACACTTTTATTTCTTTTAGAAATATTGAAGACATTCAAATGCCTTTGTTTTCGGGTAATTACGATGGATTTACCAGCCTTGAAGAATTTATTTAAATGATTTTAAATTCAAATTTGAAACAATTGTGGACGACCCTCGGGAAACGGCAGGCGTCTAGTTGGAGCGCCGCTTATCGATATTGTCCAGCTGCTCGCTATATCGATGTATCGATTCACCGTGTGTTTTGCAGAACCGCAATCTTTTATGTGCGATGCCCGCTGTTCGTATCTGGCTAAATTCGGAGTAAATTTGTGGAGAATCTAATCGCGGCAAACGTTCGGTGGATTTATCAGTGGTACGTTGGTCGGAATGGGCGTGCTTTAGCCATCATTCGCCTCGGTTTCGGTCCGAAACTGCCGTCCGGAGCGGCCTTCAGGAGAACGCAGCGAATCAAAGATGGCTACCAACAAGGCAGCGAGTTCATCGAAATCAAATTTCGATTCGTTGGACAAAATTTTCAGCAACACATTGAAGGTAAATATGAGGGGAAAGTAAATTATGGCAACCCGGTTCGCACATGTGCATGGCCTCTGGCCCATGTGCGGTGTTGCCAGCGTGGGGCAGGGTCGGGAAGCTGGCCTCGGCATGCTGTCGCACATCGGTTTTCAGATCTGTCACCTGGGTTGATTTTTTGAAATGTTGCGTTTTTGGTACGGCTTCTCGATTGCGTTTTAAGGACCAGAGGATTCGCGGCGAGGGGAACGGGGCCATTGCCTTCTTGTAATTAGTTCCGGACCAATTAACGGGAGCCAGAGCCAATTTTAGGCCAATGTGGTATCTGTAGCCCGGGCTTGTATGGGCTCCTGTTGCCCATGACAATTTAAACTGGGCGAGTGGTTTGGGTTATCTTGACAAAATGGGACCCGCGATGTTGCTTGTGTGCATGCACATTATGGTAAGCGTGTTACCCCAGAATGTACTGTCATTCTCTATGCACCTGAAAAGCCTTTCATATCCAGAAAAACGTGGATCCCATTGAAGCGTTGTGTTCAAACTTGTAGCTGAGGTCACGTGGTTTGCCATGAAATTGCAGTAACCTTACAGTAACGCTTTACCTGAAAATTATATTAGTTAGGAAAGGATATTGAGCTTTGCTGTCACATATGGCTCATCATCAAAGCTATCTCCAATTGTACCTTCCCCTCTTTTTCAATTTTATGTAGAAATTCATTGTCGGCATTTTCATTATCAATGAAAACTTTAAGGGCACAAGCTCGTGCTTCAGGAATTACTATATATTTCTTGCTCCTAATTTTGTGTGTATCTATCTTGACAGTGATAAAATAACTTGTAATAAAATGGCAGCTATCAATTCATTCAATGCAACGGAAAGCAATGAATGAATTCCGTTGTGCAGGTAATGGAAAGAATTGATCTAAAAACATTTGCGCCTAACAAGTTTGTCATCTGTTTAAATGTTTTATTTAAAAAAATATAATAGATGAACTTACTCGTGAACATTAAACGCAATATGCATTTGGATGTTGTTATATTTGAACCATTTACTTTAGCATCAAGAAGTGAGGTGAAGCTGAACTGAACTGAATTCCTATTTTTATATAATTCCAAAACAAACAGCAATGGAATTCCTAAAAGCACGAGATTAAGAACACCACATGCAAAAGACCAAAACCAGCACCTGCATCTTCATAAAAATGTACGTGACTGTGACGTCACATGCAAAATGATGTGGCCTAGTGGTAGTACATACTTTGTCACGGTGATTCATTGAATTTCACGAACCATTTGTCATTCGTCACCGATTCACTCAAGAATAAATAAGTGAATGATGTGGTGAAACGCATTATGTGTTCGCACGGCTTAGTTTGTGGAATTCGTAAAAGTATCTAAAATAGGTTTTTTTAAATTCTCACAAACGTTACTGATGAAAAAATTAGTTGTCATCAACTTTTAGTGTTTCTTTTCTACTAAAGTTCTAAGCAGTTTAGTTCGAGACAACTTGTTGAAGAAGGGTAAATAATTGATTTTCAAAATGTCTATATGATGGGTCTATTGATTAAACAGACGCAATTTAATTTGATTTCTTAATAAACAGTACAGTGGAACCTCAGTTTACGAACACATGTTGTTTCGCTTTACGAATGATGCTTCAGTGCACGAACATATTTCCGAGGACCATCAATCAAAGGTCAGAGTTTCTACAATTGTTTTACTAGTTCCAGTAGAAAATCTTTTTTACAGTTAAGTTTTAATAAATACAAGAAACATCAAGAAGTGTTAGAATTTCCAAGGATTCAAATTAAATAGATATTAGTTTCATGGTTATAAGCCTACATTGCAAATATGACAAAAGTTTGTCTTTTGTTTTATCCACGCCAATTGCAATTGCAATGGATGACAATCCATTGATGACGTCGATTTGAAACTTAAATCATATAATTGACAACAGATTAAAGTATAATTATACAAATTTTCCTAAAGGAAACAATACGTGTGTTAAAGTAAATTTCTTAAACAGAATCTGCAAATGAACTTGATTCACGGCAACATCAGCATGACGACACCACGTGGGTGTCTTTATTTCATATAATATTTTGAATCATGGATGTATATATTAAACTGCTTTCTTCTGATATTACTGTTATATTTATTTCCTTTCTGTATTGTTTCCACACAAGCCATAACATGTTAAAAAAATAAAAAATTCTTGGACAAAGAACGCATTTGGATTTACATTAATAATAATTGCAATTAGAAAAATTGTTTCGGTTTACAAACAGAGTCGAGGAACGGATTAAGTTAGTAAACCGTGGTATTCTGTAGCTGGTTACATTGCATTGACATGGGTTTGTAAAAGCATGACTTTTTAAAAATTTGCACAGGACACCACAATATTTCGCCAGAATTACGAAAACAATGGTATAAACAGCTTAGTTTAAATATAACAAAATATACCAGCTGAAGGTTCAACAATGCTACCAAAAGCAGCTCTTAGATTTGTTCTAAAATATTAAATTTTACTTACAAAATTCGTCTCAAAGCTAAACACGTTTACAAGAAAGAAGTTTGCACAGTGCGTTTGTAAAAATGTACGTATGTATAACCTGACTGTACAGCCTAGTGCGATAAATTCCTATTCTTCCAAGCTAAAAAAAGTTAAGATGTCCTGCTTTCTCATATCTTGAAATCCTTAGCTTGATAAGTCATTATCACAGATGGATTATTGCTTCATCCACCTCAATAAAAAACATGTCGTCAATTCGGGGAAGGGGGGGGGGGACCAAACCCAGCTACGACCATGTGGTATACAACTTGGCGTGTTCATTTAGATTTACTGTAAAATAAAGTTCGCCGTCCTAAGACGGACCATAATGTGGTCGACGACAAAATTCGTGCGGCTTTAAGCAGGGTAAGTTATCAACTCCAAGAACTAGATTTTCAATTTTTTTATTTGCTTGGCTAGGACACAGTAACATCTCCAATGCTTGCTAACGGCTTACTTGTGTTGCTCTCTTCACCACACCCTTACTAACCCGTCATTTCCTGTTTATTTATTTTTTCAAGGAACTGCAGCATATTTCAGTTCGTACATCATTTAGTCTGCTCACTCTGTTCGTGGCCCATGCCACGACAAAAAAAACCAAATTTTCCATTTTGCTGTGCATCGAATGTTAAGATATCTTGAAAACCTTTTACTGAACAGAATCCGACATTTTAAAATGGCTTTAATGGCATAGCCTTTACACGACTTCATATAAAGCCCATGCCACCAATTGCCCTTCAATTGCCATATTCTTCAGATAGACTTCAGATGCCATATGGTAGGGGGGGTCTTACCCAATTTCAGGAGAATGCTCCTACGTCAGTAGCGACTTAGACATCATTGTTAGATTTTGTTTTTTACTAAATCAGGAGAATCGCCAGGTAGGCCATTCCATCGTCTATAATCGCATGGGGAAAAAAAGGACCAATAGTAAGCATCCGTCTTGGCACGAAGCTAGGTTAAGAATTTGAGTGATTATGTCTATACTCTTAAGGGGGATCACAACCCTATCACTTTCAATGGGTGAAATTTTGAAACACAATTTCAGATAAACAAAAAGAGATT
>JAQGBW010001103.1:0-29644 GCA_034698625.1 Julus scanicus | reverse complement strand
AAAAGCAAGTTTTGAAAAACATGCTTTTTCAACATGTTTTCGAAAACTCTGCTTTTGCTTTTGCTTTTGGTGCGGTGTAAACGCACCTTAAGACGCACCTGAATTTTGGAGGCAATTTTTTGAAGAAAAAAGTGCGTCTTATAGCCCGTAAAATTCGGTCTATAAGATGCCTCAAATAAACGCCCTACCCCTAAGTAACCCCGCACGAAAGTGCAAATTTGGGACACAAATTGATAGGAATATCCCTCCGAGAGTAAAAATGTAGCCATATTTTGAAAAAGGAGGGTTTGGACCCACTTAGTATCGGATCGTAATTATTGAACAATTTTCAAGATACTCTGAAAACTATCAAATTTTTTAATTATGCACGGTTCCGATAAAATACGAATCGTGGTTCTACCGCACGTTTATTTCCAAATATTCCGGGTATCGTCGAAACGAGCTTAACACCGTCATTAGCTTATTTCGGTTTCTCATCTCGAGCTCTCGTTAGGCAATATTTTCGTTTATTTCTCCACCGGCTACTTTTTTTTTTCCTTCTCTCCCCCGTCTCGTTGCAATCCGATCTCGGGGGGTCTCGCAAAACGTTGCCAAAAACCACGCGGATCTCTCTTTTTCAAACCCTGCGCATGTTCAGCAACAGCATCTTCATCTTCTGCACTTGTACGGCGGTATTTCGAGGAAAGCCAGGAATGGAGCGAGTTGGAGAGTCGCGGTGCGGATGCTATTTTTACCCGGCATCGTTTCCATTCTTAGAAACTGCCTAAAAACAGGATAATCTGGCTCTCGACACGGCGCAACAGCCTAACAGTAGAAGAAGAGGAGACAGTTTAACGCATAGCGATGGCCGGGCCAGTGGCCTAGGTGGCAACAACCACGTGTTTGAACAGGCACTTTTTTCTCTTCAAATTTAGATCGCGAGTCTAACGAGCCTTAAACCCGTCTTCCTCGACTTATCGCAAAATTCAAGTAAATAGCCCAAAAGCAACCGAGGTTTTGCATTCGGCAAAATGTGACGCATCTGTGGCAACGACTTTCGCGAGTTGACAGGCCGCTAAAGCCAAAAAAATCTGACAATAGATTTATTTTTAAGAAATGACTACAACTGCGTGGGTCACCAGAAAAAAAATTTAAAATATAAAGTACACATTATCATAAATGGTTATATTAGGTTAATTTTAGTTTACCTTAGGGTTAGGATCAGTTTGGTCAGACTAGGCTAGTTTAAATTAAGATTAAGTTAGGCTACTTTAGGTTAAGTTATGTTTTGTTTGTCAGGTTACGCAAGTTTAGATTAGGTTAAGTTAAGCCAGCTTAGATTAGATTAAGTTAGGCAAGGCTAGATTAAAGAAGGTCAAGTTTAATTTCGTCAGGCTAGACAAGTTTAGATTAGATTAAATCAAGCTAGACTATTTAGATTAGATTAGTTTAAGCTTAATTTGGATTAGGTTAGTTTAAGTTATGGTCAGATTAGGCTTGTTTAGTTAAGATTAGTAGCAGTTTGGTCACAATCAGGCAGCAGGCTAGTCTAGTTTTGAATAGGTTAAGTTAAGAGTATAGTTTAGGTGAGATTAGACACGGCTAGTTTAAAATAAATTTAGTTTGGTCAGGCTAGGCTTGTATAGATTAGGTAAAGTTATGCTAGCTTAGTTGAGATTACTCAGGTAAGCTAATTTAGTTACAGTAAGACCAGGTTAGGGCTTTGTGAAAAATATTCCTTCATTATCGTTAGCTAGGTCTCCTGTGTCTTAATAAAAAACTAAGCCATATTTTAGTGTGTATTTATAAAACCGATCGAATTAGGTGAGCGAATCCAAATTGGCAAACCGCTTCTTACGTCATGGAAATTTGGATTATTGCCACATAAATATATGTCGTAAACCCGAAAGCGGGGGAAGCATCGCATTCCACGAAAGGACCCTGAGAGGCGAATCGATCCGCGCAATTTGCGGCCCTTACTGTACGGGGATCTTACCTTGTGCAGCGGCAAGACCATGAAAGCCCCTCCACCGGCGGCTTCCGTGATGATGGCCACAAACTTGGGATTGACGGCACAGAAGGTGGAGTCCCAAGTGGACTTGGAGACCCTGATGTTGTCGTAGCATTGGTCCCTTTTCAGCGGCTGGCCAAACACGTGGCGAAACTTGCTGTTGCGCACCACTCGGAACGACATCTGCACAAAATCAAAACGGTGGATTAGTACATTTGTTAGCGTAGGGTCAGAATACTGTTAAGAAGACCATTTATGAAGGGCTTCTTATGCAAGTTCAGGTTTTACAGCTATTTCGGCTTGCTACGGTAAAAAAGAACTCAATGGACCTCCACCGACATAAAAAAGAGTTGATGAACTAACCAAGCCACACCTAACGACCTAATCTGCCCTTAACCTCGCCAGATATAACCTTTGCTAATCTACCCTTAGATTCACACTCCCACGTAACAAAACTTAGCCTAGAAATACGACAATTTCGATTGCTTCATAATCTGCGAGATGTAGATAAGTTAGGTCATGTATTAAGCATTTTGTAAGACATCTTCGGGACAAGATGGTATGAACTACGGTACAAAACTAGAAGGTGCTGGTGCCCTAGTCCCCTACATACTAATACCTTACAATAGGTGCATAGGCCCTAAATACTACATGCTTATTTATTTCACAATCAGTACATCCGGCCCTAGGCTGGGTTATCAAACTAAATGCAAATTCAATTTAATACCCTACAATAAGTACAGGGCCTAACACTACATGCCTATTCTAATTCAATACCTTACAACTATTGGGGCATTTAAAAAACAATTCTTAAGTACAGAAGGGGGTTAAAGTAAGCTATTATTAGTAAGCGATCATGGAAAGTACCAAGAGTCGCAACTGAACCAAACATCTATGTTATGGTAGGGTCACTTTAGGATAATTTGAAACTTTTGAAGGAATTTACCATCATTTTTGAAGAACAGACGGGGTGGAAAGTACTAAACGTACCAAATAAACCAACCATGGTGGGGTCAATAAAGGGTAAAATTTGAAACTTCTGAGGGCAGTTTAGCATCATTTTTGAAGTTCAGAAGTGGTTACAATAACCTATCATGGAAAGTTTCAACTAAACTAACCTTCTCTGTCATGGTGGGGTCACTACAGGGTAAAATTTGAAGCTTTTTAGGGTATTTTACCATCATGAAGTGCAGAAGGGGTTACAGTAGGCTATGCTTTGAGCTATATATGGGAAGTACCAAAAGTAGCAATTTTTTTGGTCCTTTCTTTTGAAACCAAAGTATCTCATACAAATTTCTCGTTCACACAAAAGCAAGTAGGGAAACATGCACCGAATACCGAGGTCTAAATCAAAATTTCGATGCATATTTAATAAACAAAATGCGGACCCAACAAACCCCCTAAATATAAAAAAGCACACATCAAAGGAAACGCCCAAACAGGAGGGGACGCGACGTCTCCGTCTCAGCCAAAAAGACGCCGGAAATCCCCGGGCGAGACAAAATTCAGGCAATCGATTGAGATAACCATATGTCAAAACGTTAAAAGCATTAAAAAAACCAGTTTAAAACGCATTTTTAGCCTTACTAATTCAAAAAAATGTCCAAGTTTGGAATTTGACGAAGTGATCCAAATAGATGTTTCTTTTTGTGGTTAGGCTTACCTTTTCGGTGCAATTCTCGAAGCTTGGCAGTACGGATGAGATGAAATAAAGTTCACGAAAGCGATCACAAGTCACTTACAAAAGTAAAAATGTTGAAATCTATTAAAAATTTCCGGTTAAACTACACCTTTTTGACAAACAAAACCGTCCTGCCATTCCAGATTACCGAACAACCGGCGTATGCACCGTGGCGACACCTGGCCGCGAATGACACACGCTTATCTGATACTTTAAAAGTGATGCCGAAATGAACACAACAGGCGGCCATATTGGGAGTCGCGCTAGGTTCTAACTTTAACCACCCACTATTTAAAAGTATAATTTCGTGTTCTTAAAAATAACTAAAAACAACATGCTTAATAGATTTTTAGTTTTTGATTCGTTACCAGTTAAAATTACTACTAGGAAAACCAAATAAACATATTGCGTAACGTTATCTATTGTGTATGAAGTTACCAAGACACATAGCGACACCTGGCTACGAATGAGACACGCTTATTATATGCTTAAAAAATGATGCCGAAATAAACACCACAAGGTGCCATATTGGAAGTCGCGCTTCTTCGTACCTACAGCTGCAATCTACTGAATTGCATCAATTTTGTGTTCATCAGCAATTTAACAATAACTAAAAACAACATCCTTATTATAATTTTAGTTTTTTATTCATAAAGAGCCAAAAATACTAATAGAAAACCAAAATAATCATATTACATAACGTTCCTGGTGTATATACAAGATACCAAGACACATAGCGACACCTGGCCACGAATAAGCCACGATTATCAGATGCTTTAAAAGTGATGCCGAAATGAGCACTACAAGAATCCATATTAGGAGTCACGCTTGCTACTAGCTTCAAAGAAGTGTCTGCTTCAAAAGTACTCCTGTTCCAAACATCCAACCTCAACCGACATGGCTAGCGACAATACATCCTCCTTTTATTGATCAAGAAGCCCATGGAGTGTCTCGCAAACACCCCATCTTGCACAGAATCGTCCTACGGCAGTGATGTCGGGTAGTTTCCAATTCACAAGTAGCCGCAGTCCTACCATCCAACCTCTGCGGACCTTGCCCAGGCTTTCTTGGCCAACGACATGACATACTCCTTCTGTTGATCAGTAAGTCCATCGAACGGCACAAAGACCCCATCTTGAGCGGGCTCATGTTCGGGCAGAGCCGACTTGTTCGTCAACAAGTCCCCGGAAGAGTCCCAGGCCGGCTCAACGGGGAAACAAACATTGCCGTAGATGTCAGTCTGGGTGCCGGCGGCAGTGGTTGACGGTGAATCGTCCACCACCAACGTACCACCAATCGTTCGTCCGCCACGCTTACGCTTCCTCGGAGTAGAACGTCGCTTGTCCGTCCTCTTGGTGTCCTGGGGCCAGTCCGGATGTTCGCAGTCTTCGAAGATGCAAGGAAAGGCCCCAGGTTTCAGCCTCCACAATTCCAGCGCATAGTGGTATACGGTGCCGTCAGCCAGCGGAATCTCCTTCTTCTTGATGAGCATGTCGTCCGTGAAGTGCTTGTGGCACACGCGGTGTTTCACCGTCATACGTTTCTCAGCATTGGGGCAACACATCCGTTCCCACTTTGCGAACAGTTCCGAGTCGTTCTTTGGCGGGTAGAACATGTGCAGGTTCTGAGGCTCGGTGGGCTTTCGACGGTAGCCCGACTTGCAGCCAGATACGATGCAGCGGGACATCGGCCTGTCGGAACAGAAGAGGACTCTTATATGGAAGACTAATGCCGTGTTTGTTACATTGCATTGTTGCTCGGACAGGGTCGTTTCAACTGGTCAAGGGCCACACATACAAAATCTTCCAGCTAAGTTTTTCTAGACAGTTAGCAGCAGAAATTAGACAGTAACACTCTTCCTGGACATGCCCTTTGAATGTTATGGTTCCATTTAGTTTGTTACGGGTCTTAGGATGACCGCCTAAAGGCTTCCTAAAGGGCACCATAGTTAGGCTCTGCTTAGGACATTATTTAGCCCGCTCGGGTCAATAAATGTCTAACAAATAAACACCTAGATTTAAAGTACACCATGCATAGTTGGGCTGTGGCCATCACTTGGTCTTAAAGGGCATCGTAGTTGGATTGTGCTAAGGGCACTACTCGGCCCTAATCCTGCAATGGGTCCATATCAGCTAGGGCCAAACATAGACAAAATAAAATATTCAACTTCCCTGACTTTTCCAGGTTTTAAAACAAATTGTCCTGACCAGCTTAATCAACAAAATGTGATAATATGGCTAAAGATAATATTTTTAAAGCAGAAAAATTGGAATATCCCTAGAAATTGCATTTTTACCACCGAAAATCAGAATTTTATTCCCGAAAAATTTAAATTTGCTGCAGAAAAATTGCATTTTTACCACAAAAAATCAGATTTTTACTACAAGAAAATCGGATTTTTATACCCGAAAAATGCAAATTTGCCGCAGAAAATTTGTATTTTTACTGCAGAAAAATTGCATTTTTACCAGAGAAAAATCAGATTTTTATTCAGTCCATATGGTGTCCAAAGTCTAGCAATTTCACTGCTTTAAAAATTCAAGTATTTTTATAGTAAATTTCCCTGACTTTTCCCCCAAATATTACATTTTTCCTTGACTTTTCCAGGTCTTTCCAACTTCCCTGACTATTCCAGTCATATAGGGCGTCGCTAGGCCTTAAAGGGCACCATAGTTTGACTATGCTAAGGGCCCTACTCGGCCCTAGTCTTGTAATGGGCCCATTGAGCAACTAGGGCTAGACAAAAACAAACAATAAGTGCCTAAAGGGCACTTAATACAAATAATTAAACGGAGACATTAAAAAACTTACGTCCTTATCGTACGGAGCTTCCGTTACAAACAAGAGTACAAGTATGCTTCTGTTTCCAATCGTGAAATTTGTTCCGTTCATAGAAATTCAAGGATGTTCTATCGTGCGTTGAAACATTACCCGTGAAATTAGTTCCTATTCCGTCCTGCGCGATAAGAAAGCTAAAAATCTGAAGCCAAAATGAAGACTAACGTCGGCCATATTGGGAGTCAAACTTAATGCGAATGGGATACGCTTACCCAATTCTAATAAAGTGAACCCAAAATGAAAACTCGTCGGCCATATTGGAAATCTAACTTAATACGCCATATTGGGAGTCAATTCACTGAATTTTTTGGGCATTTTGAGCTAAAAACAAAACTACCTTTAATTTTACATTTTTAATTCACAGAGAGCCAAAGATATTACCAGAAAAATAAAAATAAATTAACACATTTGTGTAACGTTACCTATTACGCTTTTTGCAGCTTTGCCTTAAGTCCGGGCGGTCATCTCCGACACCAAAAACTCTCGCAGGTCAACAGGAAGGTGTTCATCGGTGGACACCAACCTCCTGAAGAGCCTCCTCCTCTCTTGGGTATCACGTTTGCAGTCTTCCGACAGAAGTTTGGCGCAGGTCCATCGCCGCAGAACTTGGCCCGCAACCATTCGCGGAAAGGACAAGATGCTCTCGAAGTCTTCATTGCCGAGACAGGAGCGGGCGGTGATCAACCCAGCCATCGTATCTTTGAGTTTCATCAAGAGAAACTTGTCCGCCAGCAGTAGGATGTCCAGAAGCAGCGGCACCCGGTCGCGTGCCGCCTTCAGTTTCTGGCAACTGGACGTCCGGCATCCGTGCAGGAAGTGAATCATGCACAGAAGCGCATCGTGGGTTGTGTCTTCGATGGCCACGCTGTTGCTTCCAGCCTCCACAAAGTGGCCGTTGAACATGGCATCGAAGACCTCGCTCTGAGAGCACAACAGTTGCCTGCAGGTCTTGATGCCTTCGCCTAGACCGCCCGCCAGAAGCACAACCACACGCTGTCCTCTTTCGGCATCGCTCAAGACTTTCTCGTAGCAGCAATGGCATCCTTCCTCCTCCTGTTTTTCATCATCCTTATTGTTGTCGGTCGTGGGCAGCACAGACTTCGCCAAGTAGGAAAGTCCCCTGATGGCCTCATCCACTTCTTCATTGCCTTCCTTTTCCATGTTTTTGTCTTCCATTCTCATGTCCTTGTCTTTTACTTCCTCTTCGTGGATATCGCGGCTCTTCAGGGCGGTCATCAACATGTCTTTTTTTTCTACTTCCTCTGCCTGGAGATTGCAGCTCTTCAGGGTGCTCATCGACATATCATTGTCTTCCTCTTCATGGACATCACTGTTCTTCAGGGCGTTCATCAACACATCCTTGTTTTCCACTTCCTCTTCGAGGACATCAAGGCTCTTCAAAGCATTCATGAAAGGCGTAAATCCGACCGAATCCACAAAGACCTTGCGTCGCACTTGCGGAGACCTATAAGGAAAGACAAAAAAGACAATAAGAGGTTGTCGAAGCCACACCTGGACATATCCAGCAACCGCAAACTCTACCTCAGTAGTAAGGCGGCGGCCACGGCGGCAGACAATTTCTGCTTGTCGTCGCTTTTCCCCAGCATCAGATGGAGGATGACCCCGGATCCGAATGCAGATTCGGCTTGGAGCCTAAGATCCGTGACCAGAGCTTGTCCAAAGTCAGAGGCCGTGGCACAAGCCGCGCAGGCAGTGGCTTCGTGAGGGGTCTTCACCAGGGTTTCGTGGACATGGGATGGAATGCGATGTAGGACCAAATCCTCGAAGCTTAGGGCATTCCTGAAATTTGATACGAAGATTAGATTTGCGGCAAGATAAATTCTTCCTCCCTGATAATTCCACGAAGACTTACCGCACAGTCCTAAAAATGCAGCGCCTGGACCGCGGCTGAGGATTCTCTACTTCCGTGGCGTACCGGAGCAGCGCTACGAAGGCACCGCTTCCAAGGAAGGCCGGTCCCGGATTCTCCTGCATGGACAGCCTGGAGAAAAGCAGTAGTATGTCTCCGAGAGGCGATCTTCCGCCATCTACGGTAGTATCCTCGTGGTCACTGTCGTCTCCGTCATCCTCCGGTCCATCGCTCCTCTCCAGGGAGGAAGGGATGCGTGGGGAATCCTGTTCCGTGCCCTTAGACGAAGAGCTGTTCTCCCTGGATCCGACATCTTCATCCTCGCTATCCTCCCACTCGTAGACGGGGGAGTAGCGCAGGTCTTCGTCCGTCGGATCCTGCCGCATGCCGGTGGAAGAGAACCTAGGCCTCGGAGAAAGTGCCGAAGGAGAGGTCATGGGGCTCGACATTTGCGGAAAGGATGTCCAGTAGGGCGGTGAGCAATCCGGAGAAATGCAGCCGGACTGCGGACTCATCTCAGAGCACGATCCTTGGACCCAGGTGGTGGAAACCAACGGTTCCGAGTCCTCGGGATGGGGTTCGGCGGAAGACGGCCGCGGTGGGGAAGCGGAGGAACCGTGGACGACCCTGGCCTCGCGAGAGGCTAGTGTCTGGAACCTTGCCACCAGGGCGGTCATCAGTCCAAGCTCGACAAGAACTTCGAAGCTGGCATCGTCGTACAAGAAGTTGACCAGGGATGAAAGCGAGCAAAGCCAAAGCCTCTCGTCTTCATCATCCTTCAAAAGGGACACGAGGTGCTGCAGACCACCCTCGTTGCGCAGCCGGACGCGGTTGATAGCCTCGCGGGTACATTGGCAAAGCGCGTCAACGGCCCATTGCCAACCTACGAAGATATTTCAAAAATAAACTTTGTGGACAAGCAGCGATGAAAATCTATTTATCTATACTCACCCGAAGAAGATTTTTCCCATTTTGCCACTTGGGCGATGAGTACGCTGACAATCCCCGTGTTACCTAGTACGGGCCTTAAAGTTTCCTGTTTCGATAAATTGGCCAATACGTGCAGCGATGTTTCGCTGATCTGCACCGAAGAGTCCCTTGCGCAGGACACCAATTTCTCTAGATACGCCACGTTTTGCATCTATGTGTAACGAAACATTTGCTTCGATAAATAATTAGCTCCAATATTTCAGATCAAGTTTTTTTTTTTTTAAAAAAGTTAAACATTGTCACCTGTTTGGCACATTCCGACGTGCACTCGGTAGTAAGAGTTGCGAGAACTCTCAAGACAGAGTGCAAAACATTGGAGTGATCGTTGCCTTCGCCATCCAGAGTCAAAAGTTTGCCGAGGCACTCTGTTCCTCCCAGAGCGTTAATTTTTTCCCGATGACGCGGCGTATTGGCAAGAATCCTGAAAACGTAACTTAGTGACTTATGCGGTTTGGTTATAAAAGTACTTTTAAAAGGTTCCTTATTACCTAAGGGCACGTAAAGCGGAAAGTTTAAGGTTGTGATCGGTAGCAACTCCCAGCAGGTCGATCAGAAGTTTAACGGCGCTTCTCTCGTGGATCTCTTCGGCATTGCGTTCGTCTAGGGCCAAATTGGCCAAAGTTCGACATGCCCGATTCAGTATGCTGTCCTGGTCGATACATTCCAGGATTTTGACTGCAAAAAACACAGAATTGCTCGATTTATTTGAGATTTATCATGTTTTTTATATTTTTAACAAAAATGTTGGCTACATTATATTGCTACCGTACCTATGTGTTGGATTCCATCGAATCTACGAACCTATGAGGATAAAAAGTGGAAAAATCAGTGCCATGTGAAAAACACGTACGCCACCAGGGGGTGCTGACCGCAAATCGGCTCTAGAACAACGACCCCATTTCAAACACCGTAAATGAAATGCAAAGCAATTTTTGCACACAATTACCGTAAAATACTAACCGCGTCTCTGGTTTCTTGTTCGAGGCAACAGTTTCCCAAAATACTGAGTGCAAGTTCGACTATTTTGAAGTTAGGTCTCTGCAGGTGGTAGAGGAGAGGCTGGAGGCCGCCATGTTGACGAAAACGAGACACCCCGTCTTCCTCTTTGATTAATTTAGTCCTGATGCTAACCAAAGCGTTGAAAACTGTCGTATTTGAAGGCTTTTTCAACTGCCTAACAACAATTTTCAACGTTTCGTCCATTTTATGGTGGAAAAATTAGGCGAATGGAACGTGGCATATGGAACAAATGTCTAGATTGAAGACAGGCGGCAAGTAGCGCCCTCTATCGGCAATGGTGGCGCCCTCTGTATCGTTTCCGCTATCCGTAGAGTGGCACTCGATTTTGATTAGGTCGAAAGTGCGTCCTTAGCGCGTAAAGCGTCAGTGGCGCTAAATTCAAATCTTAAAAACCGTTATTTATCATAATAATTCCATTTTACAACTTTAAACTTAGATGTGAGGCGCGATTTTTTGTGGGTTCCACCGTGGTTAGTTACTTAATCGACCGTTAAATTGTCATTAATTTTATAATGATATAAAGACCTTAAAATAATTGAAAATGCCCTAAAATCACTGTTGTTTCTGGTGAACTTTGACCCTCTGGTTTAGCCCTTTGCCATTATAGAGAAAAGATGATTTTTGTTGGGTTTCACCATGGTCATCAAAATCTTACTGAAAATTTGTAAAAAAAAAAAAAAGGCAAATGAGAGTCGAGAATTATAATTACAGGGAAATACCGGAAGTAATCCTTTAATTTAAAAATCTGAAACCAGCTTACAATGATATGAGTATAAATATATACAAGAGAAAGTGGAGATGAAATGCACAATGAGAAAGTACCAGCAGGAAGTTGTTGGCATTTTTTAAATACAAACTTAAGTATTCGTCGAGTAGTACTCATCAAGGAGGGGTAAAAGTGGACACGGGGGTCAAAGGGAACGGAATCGAGAGGTCCAAGGGGTACAAAAACAAACAAAAAATCGTATTGCTTTTTTGCAGTTATCGAGAAAAAAAAACAATATCCGACAACTGCATTTATAATATTTAAATAGAAAAATCAAAATGGAGGAAGGGTGGGGACATTTACAAAGGATCGGAGGTAATCAGGATGAGGGTTAAAGGTTAAGGATGAAAACAGGCTTAGATAAAATATTACTGGCCCACAGCAAATATAACAACCTCAATCATTCATCAGTACGAAAAACACAAATAAAACACACTCAAAAAAACCAAAAAACTGAAAAACACTCAAAAACTAAAACAAAAAGACTTCCTGTTAGTACGAGCTCATCTTTTTTTTCTTAAGTCCTTTGAAGAAGACCTTTGAAGAAGAGGAAAAGAGCGACTTAGCAATCATTGAAAAAATATTTTTTTTGGACTTTTTGAGAGACTTGAATGGAAAAAAGTACGATTTCCTATTTGATCTAATACTGAAAAAAGTTTTCGTGGGTTGGAAATGTGGGAGGGAGGGGGAGAAAGGTTTTCTGAGACAGGTGGCACCATCTTGCTGGAGCGCCGTAGGATGTTAACGGTGACTTTTGTTACGCGTGTCCACTGATGGCGCTGAGAATCGCCCGATGAAGCGCCATCTATCGGTCGAGCGAATTAACGTCATTGGATCATTGGCGATGAACAAAGGTTCCAGAAGTCATAAACCTTCAGTTTTCAAGGTTTGCGACCACAGGTGGCGCTAGGATAGTTCAGGTAACCGCCAGCGCCATCCGTGGACACGCAACGGCGCTCCAGCATCAAGATGTGTCAGTGCCTCTACGGGCCTTTCAAAGCGAGTTATTAGTTGCTAAAGAGGTGGGAAGGTAAAAATTGGGAGATTTGGGAGATTCAAAAGAATAGATGATTATTAATCGAAGGAAAAAACTTTCGCGGAGGTAACACACGAGAAGAAAAAGGAGAGATTTTTCTTATTTTTATACAAGCGCGGCGGCAGCGGTTCCGTTAAAAAACCAGTCGGAAGAAAAAACTGTCGATAAAAATCTAGAAACTTGTGGATTTTACAAGTTTCTCAGAATATAACATATGATTATTGTACAAACAGAGAGATCGTTTTTCCCCCAAACGCGGGAAAGTGGAGAAAAAACAACGTTTAAAAACCCACGAAAACCGCAAACTAGAATTTCATCGAAACACCGGCCAGAGAAGGACACAACAGAAGAAAGACAGAAAGAAGTACACGGCTATTCTTGAGTTCCATCAGAAACTTCCGGATTCCGGAGTATCGCCAGAGTTTCCGAAAGCCTGCAGACACTCGTCAAAGAGCCGTGTATTCCGATGCACAGCCAAGGCAAACGAGAATCTAATAATTTAAATTAGTTTTTAAAAAAAAACAGGAGTATTAAGCAAAAATGTAACGTATCGAAACACGTTGCAGTCATTTGAAATTTCACAAAAATTTCACGAAACAACTTATCAACGGCTATTGCTGAAAATCCGTATTAAGAAGAGGAAGAAGAACATGACTGAAGAGGGGAGAAAAAAACGAGAAAAAACTTTTTCCCCTCCTCGAGGAAAAACCATCATTTCTCCTCCGAGCATGAACCGTCAACGGGGTTCGGATATTTAAAAACTTTCAAAGAGAAAAATGTACGGAAAAACACTATTCTAGACTCACGAGGTAAAAAGCCGTAACGCAGCAGCGCCGCAGAGACGAGATGATGAAATAGAAGGAGAAATTCTGAGAAAAAACACTGAAACTCGTAAGATCGAAAGAGTCGTAAGACTCAAGATAGCGTACCGTTATTTTTTTTTGTAAATTTTCCAGTAATCGATTTTAAAAAGATTTGGGGTGAGAAAGGGATGATGACAATTTTCCAACACACGCTTATCATCGATGTTCGCAACACACGCTCCACCGACACTCCGAAAAAGTCCAACGAAAGTTCGGCACAACGTCCAACGAAAACCCTGTTTTGCAAACTCGCGAATAAAAAAAGAAGCAAACTTAACGTAAAGAATGGCATTTTCTCCGGGACCTTCGATGAGCAAAAACTTGAAATCTACAAAGCGTTCCACCTCTGATGCGAGGTAGCGTTATCTCCTCCGCCAAGGCAGAAGGAGCACCGGGATTGTTGAGACATCCTAAAGTGCCTGTTTGAGCAAAAGAAAGGAAGATTCTGTGACCTCTTTTCAACGATCTTCTCGGTAACCGCAAGGAATCCGAGTCCTTCCGGGTTGTTTGGGTTTCTGCGAGACAATCACGTGTACATCAAGCAAGCTGCTATTTCAAGAACATACCGGAGCGAGGTCCATGGATGACTTGCCCTACTTTTCAAGGGCCTTTTAAAGGAACTTGTGATATTCTTCAAGGATCCTTTCAAGAACATCAAGGCATTTCCATGTTCTGCAAGGATCTTGTCATGTTCTTCAAAGTCTGTGCAGTTCTGCTAAAGGACCTCGTGATGGTTGTCAAGGATCTTGCAGTGTTCTCCAAGAATCCTTGCATGGACAACGAGGAGCTCATGGAGGGCTTTGAAAAGTTCCTCTGGAATCTGGCAGCCGGAAGAATGTCCACAGCGTTGAATCGCATAACCCGGTATATAACATTTTGATAAACTCGAACAAAGATTCTTGCAGAATCCTTACGAGTACATGAAAAAACCAACGGTGCAAAACAGTTAACCAAAATTCCAGACGAGGCACTTCAATAAACTACAGAAACGTAGCATTCCGGACCGAGGATGTAACGATGGCCATTGCGGAAGAAGAACTTTACAGAAAGAAAACTTTCAACACAAACTAGAGCGAAACAATTATCTCTTTCGATAAGCATCGGTTTAAAAACAACGATCAAACCGGAGCGTGTGTGCGGCTCGGAACAAAAACAGGGACTAGGTCCACGGATGGTCATCAAACGGACAACGGACCGGGCAAAGGGTTAGAGAAACAGGAGGCCAAAAAAGGAAGAAAACAGCTATTAAATTACAGGAACACGATTAAAAAGCGGGATTTCAAAACAGAGATTTGCGAAAACCTGCCGAAGAGATAAAAAACAGAAAGATGAGGACGAGATGAAGACGAGAAATAATGCCATTCGTCAAAACTGAAACCTGCAGCCAATCGTGGAGCAGCTAACTTTGTATCACAGCAAATAATCTTAAGGTTGCATCCTGCGGATAACCGCCGTATCTTTATTACAGCCGCCCGTAGAGCCGCGGTCCATCTTGGTGCATTTACAAGATCGTGGTAAGGGCAGTTTGAAAAAGTGTTAAGACAACACCAAATTTGGCGATGAATCTTAAAAGGTGACCGTAGAAAACAAGGAATTTAGGTCCTGGAGGCTATGTTAAAGAACACGGTGGCCATGTTGGAAATCATTTTTAGTCTAAGTAGCCCCAAATTCGGTTCTGTCCTAATACTTCCGCAAGCTGCCCGGACACGAGAAACATAAGGACCTTATTTCACTCGCATTCTTGTTTGTTAGGGGCTCTTCGGAACTGGCGGTAAACCACCGCGATCACCTTAAGGAAGAGAAAACCAATCGGAAAAGTTAAACAAGCAGGAGGTGGTTCTTCGGCCCACGTCCCGAAGATTATCGAAAGTAAAAAAACATCGCTTTCATTCAGAAATCGAAAGCCACCCTGGCACGGGATTATTTACGTACACGTATTCGGGAGCAATATAATCCCCATTTCCCTGATGCATCATGGGTATCTTATTGCAAATTCGGAAACCCAAAGGGCATATTGGCCGGGGGGGGGATCAAAGGACAGAAAAACAAAAAAAAAGTCCGTTGTTCGTATCCGAAGATACGTGTTATATAACTCCATTCTAAGACTGGCCTATCCGATTGTTTTATATACAAGCCCCAAAAAAACAATTAGGACCTCTACGAGCCCCAAAAACTCCCACTTGCATACTTTAATGCATATATGAACCTTAATTTACAGTATTTGGCAGATATCGGAGTGCGAGAGCGAGGGGAGGGTAGGAAATTTTCCACAATTTAGCATTCTCGAACGTAAGAGGAAGTTTAAAAAAAAAATTCGTAACCGTGATTCGCAACTCGGGAAAATTTAACGGCTCAATAAGGACACAGGCACCGAAAGAGGTAAAACGGACCTAAGACGACGACATCTAGAGCGGAAAGAGAAAAAGAGAAAGTTTTCTTAAAACGACGAGTTAAAAATAGTTAATGATATAAAAAAGTAGATTGAAAAAATTCCATGTTCACTAACGACGATTAAGGCATCCGGACAATGATCGACAAAAGATTTTTTTCACGACAGCGACAATTGGAGAAGAAAGACGAGCAAAAAGTTTTGATCGAGAAGAGAAGAGCGAAAGGAGGTGGTTGAGGAGTTTCGGACATTCGGACACAGGATGCGAAGACACGCTCCGGACACGCGAGAGGACCCACCGTCCAAAAATCACGGTTCAAAGCGAGGATTAGGACTAGGAAGGTTCGAGGAAAGGGCATGAAAACAAAAGTTATTGATTGCATATTGCTTATTATTAAGTAGGCTCCCTAAGGACCCAAAACTTGCCGAAAGCCTCACTTTTCGCGGCCAAGACGGTCTTACGACGACGAAGAACCTGTCCTTTGGACTTTCAACGGCAAAGACTCGCTCACGGTCCTTACAACGGAGGACAACGGGCACACGAAGAGAACACAACGCCGAATAACCGGAAAAGGGGATGAGAAAAAACAATGTTTGTATATCACATCAAAAGTACGGCGTAAGAGGTAAAATCCCTTACGAGTCACCGAATTTCCGGATATGGGGTGGGAGAAAAATATATATTAGAGGATCTCCGAAACTTACGACTATGCGGAAAAAAGTTCTCGAATCTGCAAAAATTAAAAAAAAAAGATAAAATTGTGGATTATTATGACCGCTTAACGAGTTTAGGACCGATATTGTGCAAAAAAATGAGAATTGCGGCGATGAAAGACATTTTCGAACGCGGCAGTCGAGAGATTCAAAAGATCCGGGATTGTTTTTGGGAAAAGATGAAGAAGGGAAAAAAGGGATGTTTCGGTACAAAGGCAAACCCGGGGTTTGAGCAAATGGGATAGCGAGGTGATATTACGCACACAAGAAAAAAAAAACTAAAATTTCACAAACTCACGTCCCGATAATCAAGAAAAAAATCGTTCGTAAATAATTATCAAAACAGGACTCAAAACGTTTCCCGGCTAGGGCACATTGCATTTTTTTCCAAGCGTAAACTTACGCAAAATTAATTTTTAAAACATTTTTCAAGATCTGTAGTCTCTGTCTAAATTTCACCGGAATTAAAAGGGTCTCGAGACCAAGATCCATACGGCATTATTTCAAAATATGGTCTAAGGAGTCTTATGGATCCTTTCGAGGACTACCATATGGCATTTATTTGCTGACTGTAGGGTACTGAGTTGAATTGAATTGATTTGAGGACTTAATTTAAATCATAGATTCAATATTTATTAATATTTCATTATAATTTAATATTTCATAAAATTAATTTAAATTGTCATTTTCAATTCAATTTTAAAAACAATTATAAATTAATAGTGTAAAAAATCTTGTTTTTTGTTTTAATTCATTCGATATGCCGTAAATAAAATTTGACATAAGCCTTGTGGAAAGGGCCACGAGACCACTCAACTTTGTAAAACCTCTGCCATAGCGGAATTGATTGCGCTACGAAAAATTTAAAATACCGAGTATCCGGTTCAACATTTTTACCGTAATTTTGGTAGGGGAGCGGACAAGGAAAGGGCCATAGCCGAGAAAAATATCCAATATTAGCTTTGTGAAAAAAAAATGCACAAAAGGAACAAGCTACGTAATAAATTACAAGATGATGACAATCATAATAATAATAATGATAATAATAATAATAGCAATAATATTAGGACTGAAAATAAGTTACGAAAAAATCATTCTGCGGTACATCGGACGTCGGATGGCGCCACCGCACGGGTGAACCGTTGAAGGACTAATTTACCGTATGTAGGACCGTGTTTTAGCAAACCGCAAAACACGGCCTTGTTTTGATACATCTCTAAGAACATTTCGAGATACATTTACAAATTACATTATAAAACTCGCTACGGTTGTTCACAGTCCCAAAACGGTTCAAAGGTCCAACAAGCGGTGAAACCACCCGATACCCCGCGTACAAAATGAAAAATCATTTGCCATGATTTAAAAAAAACACTGGTTTTTTGCTCGTCGACGTATCGCTTCACTTGACCGAAAGTGGCGAGGGTGGGTTGGGGAAAGGGCACGTTGCGTTCGAGCCTCGCTGTGTAGATATTAAAACCATAAATAGGAATAATAACAATAATAAAAAATATGCTGCAGCGCCCCGGTCTTAACCACCAGCGGGAGAGGAGAATGTCCGGGATGAACAAGGCCAAAAACAAGGTGGGTTTGGGTCCTTCGGGAGGAGCGTGAGAAAGATGTTCTTATATATAATATAAAAAAATCACAGACGGCGAGATTATACAAAATAATATTAATACGCGGGGAGAAAACCTTGCTCGTAAAATATGCTTCGATGGTTCTTTGAAGC
Source organism: Julus scanicus (assembly GCA_034698625.1). Lineage (NCBI taxonomy): Eukaryota > Metazoa > Arthropoda > Diplopoda > Julida > Julidae > Julus > Julus scanicus. The sequence continues at coordinate 11,758 of JAQGBW010001103.1, read as the reverse complement.
GGCCTCTGGGACCGCGATTCGAGTTTCCCGATAGCCGATTAGGTGGTCCTTAAAGTCGACGAAGCAGTCAAAAGTGTCCCATACGCAAGTTTCGTCTTTGGAAATGGTTTTATCAAAACTTGATTTCTTAACGACCGAAACGCTGCTTCGCAATTTCTGGAGCATCAACTTTAGGACCATCTTAACCGAGCGATCAATCGCTTTCGTGCATAAGGGGCTGACACTTAACGCTCCGCGAGCCAAAATAAAAACCGCATTGAGTAAAAAAGCTCGTGGAAGAAAAATAAAAACACTTATAAATGCAACCGGAAATTCGATGGTACTTTTGTCCTCTTCAGGGGGAGGTCTTTCGGAACCCATCCATCCAGAGCCCTTTCGATGTGTGCGACGAGGGAGGAGATATCCTTTCGCTGTATATTTTTTTTTTCCGTTTCGGCTTTTCGTGTCTTTGTTCTGCATCCGGGATGACTTCGTTGTGTCCGAGAGTCGGGGGGGAATTTGTGAGGTGTGGAGGAGACGGGTCAAAATACGGACACGGGAGGGTTTGCGAGACCAGATGAGGGAGCAGCAGGAGAAGATCGTCGAGTCAAGGCAACCGAATCCTCGGGAAGCTTCTCGATAGCGAGCGTACGCGCCTGGGAGGAGAGAGGGCAGGTTTTCCCTGCGGTGCTCCAAGATGGCCGCCGGGCTAGCGGACGACGGGTTCGTAAACCGTTTTTTGCCCTTTTGCCGCTGCCTCTTCCTCCCGCGCCCCGTTTTGCTCGCCTGCCAGAGACTGGAGCAAGTGGTGGCGTTACAAGTCAACAACTCGCGATGCTGCTGCTGCTGCTGCTGCTAAAATACGATTAAAATTACAAAAATATAAAACAGTACGTTATTTGTGATGCTTGCTGCTGCGTTGCCGCCTTTTTTTTGGTTTTTCTACGGGGCTGCCGCCGAAGCCACGTCGTTGTTCGATGCTGCTCGATGCTCGGGTGAGGCGTTGGCGTTCGCCGCCCGGTGGGGAAGAAGAAGTTACGAGTAGAAGGAGAAGTCGTGGTGTATAGTAGCAGAAGAAATTTGCCAAAACCGAGATGTGTCCTGCGCGAATTGCTTCGAAAACAACCTTCCGGCAAAAGGAGGTAAAGAAGGGGAAGCCACCTCTGGAGCTGAAAGGCCGGAGCCTCACCGGAGAGAAGCGTCTCTCGTTGCCGCTTCGGAACGGTCCGAAGAGCGTGAGAAAAAAAATCAAACCCGCGTTTTCCGGGGAGGTGGGCTCGGTAGTCAGAACTCCCAGTCCTCGGCCTCCTCCTTGCGTATCCTCTGCTCCAGCTTCTCGATGCTGCTCTGTCGCTCCTCGTTGGCGGCTGCGGCCTCCTCATCCTCCTCGGCCGCCTCCTCCCAGCTTTCCTCCTGATCGTGCAGCGACTTTTCTAGCCTCTCGATGTTGGCCATCCGCTCCCTATTCGACTCATCCGAGTCAGAGTCCCGCGTGAAGCTTCCGCAACTCCTGCCCCTGCTCCTGCCGTCAATGCCATCCCCTCCGCACGGGCTGGGCAGTCCGGCGGACTCACCGTCCTCGTTGGAGCAGCAGGCCGCAGCCGAGCCTGCCCGGTCGGCCAACATGGGCGAGGAGCTGCCCGAGCCTCCCCGATGCGGCGACGACGACAGCGCTGCCGAAGCCACTCTCGGCGGTGGAGGCGGGTGGGCCGAGGAGGCGGAGGAGGACTCGTGGTCCGGCGCTGGTGCCGGTTCCACTCGCACCGTCTCCTCTTCGTCGTGCGTCGGCAGGTCAAAGTCACTGGTCTGTCTTACGCACACTCCGTTGATAATCACCTCCGCTCTCTTGCCGCTGCCGCCAAGCCGCACTTCCTCCTCAACTTCCATCGCTTCACAGTCATCGCTCTTCTCATCGTCATCGTCCTCGTCGTCTTCGTCCATCAGGTCGTTCGTGCCCATGTCTTCCTCGGCGTCCCAGCCGGGGTTGACCCACTGCGGCGCCGCCGGCTTCCTCCTGGAGCTGGAGCCGTGCGTCTGGCGCCTGGACGACTGGTCGTTGCCAATCCCGCCCGGATCGACGCCACCCAACCTGCCGGCAGCGCTGCCAGGCGTGTAGCTCTGCTCCTTGGAGGAGCTGTCAGAGTCGTTATCGTCGTTGTAGTCACAGCTAAGGTTGCTGTCCACCTCCAGGTCCCGCGGCTCACGTTTCACGTGCATCAGGCCGTGGCACGAAGAGGACACGCTGAGGTCCAGACCGCTAAGCGGCGAGGACGAGTTGCTGTAGTAGGAGTAGGGCATGACCGTGCATCCTCCTCCTGCTCCAAGACCGCCGGCCATCATGCCGCTCTTTTCCTTCTGCATCTCAATCAGCCGCTGGTTAAGAAGGGCTCGGAAGTGGCCAGGGTCGAAGGTCGATCCCTCCCGCCCGTTGGCGGCAGCTGCCGCAGCAGCCATCGCCACATCGTCCCCGCTAACGGAGCCGCCGCCACGAGGCGAGGATCCTAACGCGGCATTGTGCGGCACCTGCTGCTTAAGACGCATGCGGTGGTTGTGGAACCAGTTTGTGATGGTGCGATTTGTGAGGCCCAGCTCCTGGGCCAGGAAGTCGATCGTGTTTGTGCTAGGGTAAGGGTCGAGGGCGAAGGCGATGCGTAGCGCTTCCTTCTGCTCTTCGGAGAATAGCACCCGGGGCTTCTTGGGGGCCGAGCCGATCGGACTAGGATTCAGCAGCGAGCCATTGCCGTGGTGGATGTGGTTGTTGTTCTCCAAGGTCTCCATGCCTTCGAGGTACTCGACCGTGCTTCGTCGCCTCTTGTTGGCTACAGGAAAAAGACGACAGAACAGGGTGCAATTTTAGTACACGAAAGAAGGATGGACCGTCCGACAATTCGGAGAATACGATGAAATTACCTTCCCGCCTTTCATTTTTCAGGGCTTGCAGCCGGTCAACGTTGTGAGGGTCGCTAAGCCACAACTGCATCCTTATGAACGGCTCCCGGCCCTTGATGCTCAACATGTGCCACGGCTTCGGTTTTGAGAGAAGCTCGCTTACGGAACCCTGAGATAATCCTAAGACGGCCTCTCCGAATATCTGCGGAGAACATCAGAAAAAATGTTGAAGGCCTCGCGTCACAAAAAAAACCGGAACAGTGTTTAAAAATCACTGATCCTTACCTTCTGCCCGATATTGTTGGCCAAGAGCGTTTCCTTGATCTTGGTCGTGATCATCTGCGTGTCCAAATCTTGCGTGAGAGCCGCCATCTCGTAGACCGAGGGCTGGAGGTGGGACACGGCCCTGTAGACTGCAGCCGCGGTAGCCGCAGCATTGCTGGCCTTCTTGCCCGCCATGGCCGACACCGTCTCTGCCGAGGTGATGGACGCCCGCGTGAGGTCCTGCGGCGAGCTTGCTGTCATCGGGCTGGGCAGGTGCACCTGGTTGACGGTGGTCGAGTGGGAGTGGTGCTGAGGATGACCAGACTGGTGGTGGTGATGATGGTGATGGTGATGGTGGCTGTTCGAATAACCGCCGTGGTGACCCTTCGGACTCTCCGGCTCTTTCATGGAAGGATAGTGATGCTTCGATGTTCCAGCTGCTGCGGCATAATAAATCTCGACTGAAATTTTGTCACATTTTTTCCAGGAGGATCTCCTGAAGACCTGATTTCAAGGGCCACTGGTGCAGCGGTAATACTCACGTGGGCTAGGTCCGTATCCGGATCCCGTGCGCATGAGCTTCTCTGGCGCTATCTTGTACTGGCTGGCCACGAGTTTGTGCACGGCGTTTTCGTCCTCCAGGAATATTTTCATCCTGATGAAAGGTTCCCGGCCCTTCTGAGTCAGCATGTGCCACGGTTTGGGCCTTGCCAGGAGGTCAGAGACGCTCCCCTGCGACAGTCCCAAGACACTCTCGCCGAACAGACGCTGGCTGATGGAGAACTGGCTCAGCTGCTCTTTCACCTGTTTCCAGAAACAAAAAACACGGTTTATCAGTCAAACAATCAAAAACAGTGTGGGCCAACATAAATATTTTCAATCAAAACACCGTTTCCTCACCTTCTTGACGATGTCTTCGGTGTTGAGGTTGGTATACTGGTCGAACTGGTACTGCGTGATGGGAGGCAGGACAGCTTTGAGCGGCCTCTGAGGCAGGGAAGGCATCGAGGGAAGGGTGGGCTGGGAAATGAGCGAGTTGGTGATAGACTGCATCCGCTGGAGTGGCGACGCAGCCGTGCACACCGGACTCGTCGATTCATCGGCTGCTAGGATCGCGGAGAAAAACAAAGAGTCCGGGATGAGAATCCATCGGGAGTCGTGGACCTCTGGGAGGAAGATGCGGTGACTCACCTGGTTCGCTCTTTGGTCTGACGAGAGTAAAGGCACTTCCCGCATGCCGTAAACTATCAACTTTGGAGTGCAGCGGGGAGTCGCTGCTTCGTTCGCGAGGTGTCCTCGACCGCTCCCTCTCCGACAGATCATCTTGAGAACCTGGACACGGAATACAGGTAACAAAGTGTTAACTTAAACGGTGGCGCGAACCCTCATCCAGACGGTCCATAAAGGCAAGCTTTGAGGCTCGGCCCATCGAAGAGCCGTTAAAGTTGTTAAAAAAGGTTTCAAAACAGCGGTCCTTACCTCCGTTGACTAGTTTGCCGTTGGGCGATCCGCTCTCGTTCTCCCGTCCCTGGTGTCCGTCCCTTCGCTCGCCCTTGGGTAGGCTTAGGTCCTGCACCCCATTCTCCGCCTGCATCTGCTGCGCGGTTAGCCGACTAAGCTCTTGGTGGTAGACGTTGAGCGCCAGCCGGATTTCCTCTTGGGTCCTCTGGTACTGGTCCTTGGTGAAAGGCAGCCCGCCGGTGGACATCAGGCCTCCTCCATCCTCCAGTGTCCTGCCCATCAGCTTCGCCAGCTCCTCCTGGTAGATCTTGGCAACCATTTCCTGCGGGATGTCGTCGTTCTCGTACTTCCGCACCCTCCTGCCGCTAGCTGCCGCCACGGCCGCAGCTGCTGCCATGGCCGCCCCGTAGTGCTCCTTGCTGGGTCCCATGGCAGACAGAAGCGGAGAGTCCAACTTGGAAGCCTCGCTGCCATTGCTGCTCCTGTCGTCCGGGATGCTGCCTTCCCTGCGGTGGTAGGACAGTCCTCCGATGCTTCCTGCGCCTGCGCCGCCCGGATTGGACTTCATGGCCTGCTGCGCCTCGTTCAGTATTATGGCGATGCGTTCCTCGGTGGCCGGATCTTCGCTGCCGCCGCCTCCGCCTCCAGCTCCGTGGTATCCGGGAATCCCCGCCGAAGAGTCCTTCCCTGAAAATCCCCATCGATGATGATGATGATGGTGATATTCCAAAGCGTCCGACAAATCACACGTCTGGCCATCCAGAAGCAGACGAGAGGGCGGTCCGAAGGAGGGGGTGCCACCCGCACCACCGCTCTCGCTGCCAGCGCCACCTCCACCAGTGCCAACACCACCACCACACTCAACGCTACAATGCTTACCCTTGCGGGGCACCAGCGACTTCAGCACCATGACGCAGCCATCGTCGCAGGCCCATGCGTGCATCTTGCGGTACGAGTCCCGGCCCTTCTCCGTCAGCTTGTCCCACGGCTTGGGCTTGGAGAGCAGCTCGCTGACCGTGCCCTGCGACAGGCCCAAGATGTACTTGGCGAACAGCCGCTGCCCGATGTTGTGAATGCTCAGCAGCTCCCGCACTCGCCGCGAGATGTTCATAGTGTTCAGCGTGTCGTTGGCGTGCTTCTCGATGTTCTGCCGTAGCAGCTCCTGCAGCTTCTCCAGCGCCAGCCTCTCCACGCCGTTTGGTTTAACCACAACCTTGCCCGTCTCCTCTTTGAGGGTAATGGGGCTGGAAGGCGACAGTCCGTTGGGCAGATGCAGCTGCTGGTGCGGCTGAGGAATTGGATGAGGCGATGATCTCTGCTGATGGAGAGACGGTGTCTTGCTGTCAGCGATGATGCTGTTGTTGTTGTTATTGTTGCTGCTGATGCTAACGCTGCTGTTGTTGTTATTGTTAGTGGTGCTCCTGGCTGGAGATCCCTCTACTGGCGTCATAGGTTCCTCCGGTGGTGTCTTCACCTCGCATTGATGCCAAGACGCCACTATTTCTTCGCCCAGTAGGGAGCCGAACGACTCCACCGTCTGCAGGGAAGGAGGGTAAGGGGCGCCGGGATCGGGAACGGGACCTGGCAGGCCCGAGTGCGACGGCCCTGTAAGGAAGGTGCAACAACGCCCGGGTCAGTTTTGGTTTTTTCACCGATATATAACAACCGTTATTGAGACCGGTAAAATGATGCGGTAAATTAACGAAATTTGATAGCGAGACCGCAAATCCTAACACGTGGATCTGTAGCCGAAACTCACGACTTTCAGTTATCGGGAACAGTAACAAATTTAACAAATGAACATTTGTCGTAAAATTTGACCGAAAAGTTTAATGGCGCACGATGCTTTGACTATTAAATCTTCATCAGGCGCATTTCAAAGACTTTTTTAAAGATTTCGATTTGCTAAAATTTACTATCATATGACATCTTTAAACACCATGGAATGTAAACTAATAAAAAAAATGCTATTTTCATCAAATTAAGTAACTGCGGAAACAGTAGAACCAGAATTATCCGAATGATCGTATTATCCGAACCTCGCATAATAAAATTCTTAAAATACTGCTAAGATACTGCTTTATATTAAGTACATATTTGTGAAATTAATGGAAAATGTGGTTATATCGTAAAATATATGCGATGAAAATTATGTTAGGGAAAGGACTCGTCTCATGCATGTATCAAGGTCCTTATCAACCAAGATTCAAAATGGCCGAAGAAGTGGAATGGGCGCATAAAGACAAAGACTAAAAAGTGTATAAAAAGATGGTTGCAGAGTAGATAATAAAAGAGTAAGAAGAAATAAGTACTGGCAAGGCAGAATTAGTAAGAAAGAAGAAAATCTCAAGAATCAAAAATTGCGGGCACCTTCCGCAGGGGGCGCCTCACTCGTTCATTGCAGGCAAGGAGGAGGAGGATGATAAGGTGGAAAAATAGAGAGACCTCTGGAGGAAGAAACGAGAGAAAAAAAATGTCCTCCAAACTTTTGAGCCGTCCGAAGGTGGAGAAAAATAAAGTCATGCGAAACAGGCAATTGTAAACTTAACGGATCATTAAGGACAAACTAATCTTCTTGCAGTTGTTAAAAATCAAGAAGAAAAAAAGCTAAGGAATCAAGATGCTGGATTGAACGAGACACGGGAGGAAGGGGACAAGCAAACAGGAGCAAGGTTTCCAAGAGGAAAAAAGGAGGAATACGAGACAAGACCAGTGCGGATATGAATATTTACCCTGGAAGTCCGGACCGGCCGTCTTGGCATCACCGGAGGAGGATTTGTTCTTGAGAATGATGGAGCCATCGGGTGTCTTGCTGCTCGGACTTCTGCAAATCCCTTCGGAGGAAGTTCGAAACTCGGTAGATTTCAGGTGCCTGTTTCGGGGGAAAATAAAGACGTAAATCTCTAGCGGTTTCCAGAGTTTGAGACGTTTCGAGAAGTCTCGAAGACAAAATTATCCGAGTTGACTCACATCAGTTCTTGCTTAATGTCTTCGTAGTCCCGTTGCACGTCCAGCCGCTCTTCGAGTTTCTGGATCCTTTTGCTTCGTTCCTCCAACTGCTCCTCCAGCTGAGCAATCTGAAATCGGCACAACGACTCGATTAATTTACGGACATTGAGAGCCGTGGATCCTTGGCAATTCTGGAAGCAAGGGCAGCCATCAATTTACAAAAGATGTCACACATTGATCCTAGGGCCCACATCCGAAGACATTGCGACAAAACATCGGATATGTCAATGCATGAAGATCCGAGATCGTCAAGGATCCGAGACAACTCTGGAAGGAAGGACACCTAGAAATGTACGAGTCTCACCTGAGAGGCACTTGTCTCTTTCAACGTATTGATTGTGGTTTGAAGCTGCTGGATGTCATTCACCAGTTGTGATATCTGAAAAAAAAAGCAAGATATGTTACCATCGGCACTAACCAAGTAGTGGATGTTAGGTCCTAAAGCTAGGTTCACGGTCCTAACCTCTTTCTCTTTGGCTGCCAACTCCATCTCCAGAGAGGATCTTGTCAGTATGCTAATGGCCTGTTCCATGTCTGGGGCCTTCTGGATTTGGTCAGCCAGCTGAAGGGACCTCGTGGCGGCGGTTAGTTGCTCTTTCAATTGGTTCACTTCTTTTTCGGCCAGTGCTGCCCTCTGGAGACAAAAAAATCAACAGTTTTAGTCACAAAACTTAGGACATTACAATAATTGTAGTCATAATCCATATATGCCCTAAAAGTGGGCAATAAATTGTCCATCGACTTTTAAAAGGACCTTTTCAAGATGTACAATTTTTTGTAGCGCTGTTAATTTGGATGAAATATGTTTTGATGTGGACATAAGGAGTAATGGTCATTGGTGAGGATTAAGGTCCCTAACTTCATGACAGTCCCAGATGCCCTTGACCAAGATTGATTTTAATCTTTCACAAGCCTAGAAATCTTGATCAATTTGATGTTGGATTTAGGGCCCTTTTCGGTTCGCCTACATCATGAATGTTTTAAGGGCTTCCACAAGCACAAAGCCCGATGAAATATCTGAGGCCGTAAATCAAAAGACCCCTGTGGAAGAGGAAGAGGAGGAGGAGGAGGAGGAGGAGGAGGAGGAGGGGCCATGATCGCAGTTATGGACCCTCTTCCGAGGAAATATTTATGAGAGCTTTTCGTCAGGGTCTTAACTCGATTCCCATTGTTGCGTTTGGCACTTGCTCGTTTTTCATGCTCGTTCTTCAAAAAGCCCTTTCTGAAAACAGACATTTTTTTTTATTTGTGGCTTACCGGAAGTGGATCTGGAAGATGGCTCAATGGACACAGGAAGACAGTTTTAGTAACTAGGACCATTTAAAACCATATGCCCTAAAACTAGCCATTTTTTAAAATAATTTTTGATTTTTTATCCGGCCCATTGCCTGGAAACAAGGGCACTGGCCCAAACAGCCCCAAACAGAAAAAGGCCCCAAACAGCCCTATATGTCCCTGAGGGAATAACCCATCCTCACATAGGTGCCTAAAATGAATAAATGTACATGAAAAGTATCCTTAGGGGGTTCAAAAACCCCTCCTCCACCTAAAGGGCCCAATAAGCCCCAGAGCAATAATCCCTAACAGAATAAGTGTTTCCAAAAATTTGCAAATGTTGCCTCATCCAATCGTATTTCGAGGATACTTTTAACCCCTTTATACCCTCGAGTCACTACTGCATATATATAAAAGTGGGGGTTGAAATAATGAAAAGAGGGGTCCCTTTAAATAACGCCAGATTCCATTAGAAATATTATAAAAATTAGTAAGAATTACAACAAAAAAAAGGAGGAATAAGAGGCGTTGTTTTAACCCCCTCTTTTGTATTTCACTCCTGATGAGGGAAGAAGGAGGGATGAAAAGAGGGGGGATAAACATAAATCAGCCCCAGCAATCGTTATGATGTAAACGACTCATTTGGAAATTAATCTTAAGTGCGTAATTGTTCTTTGTAATTAAGATGCTTTCTGATGGTTGGAACAATGGATTCCGGGTGCATAATACTACGACTATATGGGAGAAATCGGATGTGGGAGGGGTTGAGGGCGAGGGTGGGCAAACAGATGAGGGGGTAAATAAAAGGGGGAGATTCAAAGTGGGGGAGAGGGGTAAAAGGTGCGTTACATGATTGGGGAGTTAAAGGAGTAATGGTTGAGTGTACGAGAAGTGATATGGAGGAGATGGTGGTGTGTAGAAACATACTTCTGATACTTAGTGTGGCGAGTACTAAGGGAGCACTAAGGGTCTACTAAGTGTTGGTGAAAGCTGAGTGGATGGAAAGGTACTAACAGTACTCAAGAGACCTGGTTAGGATTTGGAGACTTGCGTGAGTACTGGTTTGGATTGCATTCCCAGTTGCTGTAGAATGTGAAACACTACGGGACCACTAAGTGCTGGGGAAAACAAAGTTGATGGAAAGGTACTGACAGATATGAAGAGACCAGGTTAGGATTTGGGAGACCTACATGAGTACCAGTTAGGATTGCATCCTCAGGTGACGTACAATGTGTACCCCTAAGGGTCCACTAAGTGGATGGAAAGGTACTGACAGCTATCAAGATACCTGGTTAGGATTTGGAGGCCTGCATGTGCACTGGTTGGGATTTGGAGGCCTGCATGAGTACTGGTTGGGATTTGGTGGCCTGCATGAGTACTGGTTAGGATTTCATCCCCAGCTGCTGTACAATGTGGAGCACTAAGGGTCCACTAAGTGGATGAAAAGGTACTGACAGCTATCAGGAGACCTGGTTAGGATTTGGAGGCCCGTATGAGTACTGGTTAGGATTTCATTCCCAACTGCTGTAAAATGTGGAACACTAAGGGTCCATTAAGTGCTATAGTGAAAACTTAGTTGATGGAAAGGTACTAACAAATACCAAGAGACCTGGTTAGGATTTGGAGGCCTGCAAGAGTACTGGTTAGGATTTGAAGACCTGCATGAGTACTGGTTGGGGTTGCATGCCCAGTTGCTGTAGAATGTGGAGCACTAAAGGTCCACTAAGGGCTAGTGAAAACTTAGTTGATGGAAAGGTACTGACAAATACCAAGAAACCTGGTTAGGATTTGGAAGCCTTCATGAGTACTTGTTAGGATTTGCAGGCCTGCATGAGTACTGGTTAGGGTGGCATGCCCAGTTGCTGTAGAATGTGGAACACTAAGGGTCCACTAAGTGCTGGGGAAAACAAAGTGGATGGAAAGGTACTGACGGATATCAAGAGACCTGGTTAGGATTTGGAGGCCTGCAAGATTACTGGTTAGGATCCCTCCAAAAAGGGCTTTTGACAGGATTTTCAATCTACAAAAAGAACGGTTTGCAAATTTATAAAGTCTTAGTTGGAAAATAAGTAAATATACGAAATGTTTCTCTTTAAAAGTATAAATTGGCGAAAGTTTTTTTTGTTTAAAAAGAGAGGAAATGACAGAAAATAGGGCGATAAAGAAAAGGGTGAACTACAGGAAACATGTAAAGACAAGTTCGTGTTTAAAACGAGTGTCAAAAAGCTGCATTTTAGGCCCTATAAAAGGAGCAAGGGCTTAATGCTTACATTTTAAGGAAATGAAGCGACACATTGACAGTGCCAAAAACTATAGCGGAATCCATTACCAGCTAAGTTTTAATTTAAAGAGAAGGGGAAAAGAGGGGATAAAAAAAAAGTCAAATCGGAAGATTGGAAACACGCCTCGCAAACATCAACATTTTGGGAGGGTAAAACATTGTTTTAAGAAGATAAAAGGCACCGAAACCCATCCCTGGTCTTTATCGGAACGTGTTTTAACTACAAAACGAAAACTACAGAAATTTCTTAGAAAAACGAGATTTTTTTTGTGCAAAATACGATGGCTGATCAAAAAAGTTTCTGTAAAAATGTTACCCAACTTCACACCTAACTTAACGCAAACACGCTGCTCTTCATTTGACAAAAAACAGCCAAACACGACAAACTTGTTTCCCAAAAACGTCTGTTTAGGTGGGTATCCACCAAACGAAACATTAGAGAAACATAAACATACACATACAAACATTGATGTGTCCAAAAGTGTTTGTCAACATGTGTGGAAAACCTCAGTTTTTTCCCCAAATTTCGATGTTTCTCGATGTTTCGTAGCGATCGCTCGAAAGGCGGTCCGGATCAAAGGAAAAAATGTTTCTCAAATG